>CM043118.1:50025858-50258358 GCA_023701765.1 Hylyphantes graminicola | reverse complement strand
AAGAAGTTACCAAGAGAAATGTTATAAATTAGCCACAATAAAGGATTTTTTTCGATTAACTTACACTTGGACATTTTTAAAAAAAAAAACTTGTATATTTACACCAGATGTTAGAGGTTCATGGCACAGATATATATTGGAATAGCATCTGTAAAAAATTTCAGGTAAATTATTGTAAAACTTTTTATGCTAGAAGTGTTAGCGTAAACCCCTTTTTTTAGTTGAAAAAGACCGTTCAAAACAAATCAATTATATTTAAATAAAAAAATTGCTCAAAAATCAATGTTCATTACATTTGAAATCACTATGCCAAATTTGGAATAGATTAAAATAATAGTAAAATTTTTAGAATTTTGGGTATTCGCCTACCTTAACTTTAAAAAAAAGTACTCTAAAGATAAAATAATGAGAGAAAAAAATGTATAACAGACTTACTTACTTCAATAAATTATTCACAATACAGCTTAGTTTATAAATAAAAACAAGACTGCCACATGTGTAACATCCAAAATACAAAGATACCGGGTATGTTACGAAAACGAAGAATATTCTGACAAAATGACCCAACTTTTCGGATCAATCGAGATAGTCCAAAGTACAATTCTGATCACAGAGACACGTTGATATGGGTCGAGCCTCCTTTGACTGCGTTCTGGTTGTTAGAAGACCCTCGTGTGCAAAGGTTTTCCTACTAGTCATTTGTGTCCAATGAGGGCCTATGTCAATAGAAGATTACTCTCTGTGTCGCCTTGTGGTAAGAGATGGATGGAAACTGTTCTTTTTTAGAGAACGTGTTTGGTGTCTTTGTTTCTTTTATGAAGATTAGCAGATGACATTTGTGTGTTATAGCTGACCCGGCAGCACAAAGGTTAGGCAGCTAGCCTTTGGAGCTTCTGGGTTTGCGTTCGAATCCCTGTAAGGCATGGATGTTTGTGTTTGTCAATCAATTTTGTTATTTGTCTATGTGTTTGTGTCTTCCTTTCTATGTGTGTGTGTCTCTCTCTTGTATCTGTGTCACTTCTGGCGAGTGGTGTAACGGGCTATAAAGCCTATGTCCCTCCCTTCTAGAGGGCGCATTCCAAGTTAAGTTATGTTTGTGTGTTCTTCTTTTGCTTCGTTTACACATATCCCAAACTTTAGAACGGGCAATTAGTGATAATAGGATTGCTGGCTGGCAATACAAACCCCACCATCGAAGCCAGACCAGAGGGCTGTGAGGCGCCCTGTGGTCAGAGTAGCGATCTACGGATCGGAAGGTCCCGCGATCGAAACCTGGTCGCTGAAAACTCACCGAGCATATGCGGAGTACGTGCTCGGTAAATCTGTTGGGTCCGAAAGTCCTGTGGGCGGTCATTGCGCAGTTTCCAACGGGTACATGTTCCTGGAGACTATTTCCCTCCCCTTCAAGGACATGTCTAAATTATAGAGGTGGCGCGTGTTAGATGGCAGCATCTGTCACGTATATGTGTGCATGTGAGTCTGAGTGCGTGTGTGTTGTGACTGTCTTACTTGACGAAGGTTTATAAGCGGCTCTCTGAGCAAGCACACAGGCCCGAAAATATATGCATATCAACCAACCAACTCTACCTGCCCGGCAATACAGGAATTTTTTTAACTTGTTTTTGAATTCCCTTGTCATGTGTACCAATTGCCGGATATTCGAAAGGGGAAACATTACACTTTTTAATGGAGACCGGAATCCGGAAAATTGTTATTACGGATTTCGGAGGGCCCTCCGGTGGCCGAGAGGTGTAAGCGACGAGCCTCACACTGAGAAGGTTCTTGGTTCTGTCCTTGTCCTAGCTTTTCTATAGACGTATTCGTATTTGTGCTGGTGGAAAAAATCCTCTAAAATTTGGTCGATCCTCCCAATCTGTGGAGTCGAAAGTCATGACGTTAGCGTACGATGTCGCTCGAAGTTCCGTTGAGTTCTTGGTTCTGTCCTTGTCCTAGCTTTTCTATAGACGTATTGTATTCGTGCTGGTGGAAAAAATCCTCTAAAATTTGGTCGATCCTCCCAATCTGCGGAGTCGAAAGTCATGACGTTAGCGTACGATGTCGCTCGAAGTTCCGTTGAGTTCTTGGTTCTGTCCTTGTCCTAGCTTTTCTATAGACGTATTCGTATTTGTGCTGGTGGAAAAAATCCTCCAAAATTTGGTCGATCCTCCCAAACTGTGAAGTCGAAAGTCATGACGTTAGCGTACGATGTCGCTCGAAGTTCCGTTGAGTTCTTGGTTCTGTCCTTGTCCTAGCTTTTCTATAGACGTATTCGTATTCGTACTGGTGGAAAAAATACTCTAAAATTCACCGGGATGCCCAAGTACACTGCGATATACGTGCTCGTTAAATCTGTGGAGTCGAAAGTCATGACGACGTTAGCGTACGATGTCGCTCGAAGTTCCGTTGAGTGCCCGCTCACTCAGGTGTAGATTTCGTCACTTGACCAAAGTTCTCAATAACGATGTGTTAAAGCTCCTAAAGGAGGCTAGAAATAGGTAGCCGGAATCGATAACATTACCCTATTTCGGAGAGTCGGTCAGAATAATAAATATCTTGTTACAACCCACTGTATAATGTATTACCTTTAAAGAACTGAATTCATCACGTATATTGGAATAATAAAACTTTATTAAATTTGTACTAATTCCTCTTGGGTTAGTTGGAAAAGTTAGTTTTTTTTTTCTGGTTTATATTTTTTAATATCTCACATTTTGTTACACTGTCTCAATTTCTATTTAGACACTTAGACAAGTAACTATACTGCTTAAAACTTATCTAGTTTGATAATGTCTTAAGTGAGAGAAATAGGATTATCGCTTGCGAACTAATGTGTTGGCAAGTTATAATCTTGAGCCATAGCAAAATAACAAAGAAAACAAATGAACGACATCTTATCCTCTTGCGACCTATCGTCCACATTTGGGGACATTTTTCAATACCTCCCCACAAACAATTAACACGTTAATTGGTTCCAAAATTGACCTGGTCCGATAGAAGAAGATCCAAATATCAGTTTTCAGCCTTTGATTACAGGTATCAGTCATTTATTTCTATAAGAAAAATTAAGTTGAACGAGAGTCAATACGATATTAGATTTCTTGCGATATTAGAGTTCTTCTTAGAATGATAAAAAATTATTTTAATTTTTTTCCAAACTTTTCAAAAAGCTCTTTTAGTAGTTAATGTTAAAGGCATTTTGCATTAAAAACAATGCTAAACTAATCTGTTAACTACAAATAAGTGATACGGCCTCTTTTATTGCATTTATAGCACGCACAAAAAACTTTTATTCTTAGAGTTTAAGGCGTGTCCCTAGTAACTATTAAACATATTTTTTTTTAAAAAAATTCTTTGAAAAACATACTTTTTAGCACATATTTGTATGAAAATTGAGTTTAGATTATAAGAATATGCATGTAGGATTTTGCCCGGGTCGTAAGAGGTTGAACAAGTTAGGAAAATGGAAAGGTGGTTGAACCCAAGTCATACTGCCTTTGGTATATCATAGTGTAATCGTTTCCGGCTGCCTATTTCTAGCCTCCATTAGGAGCTTTAACACAGCCAATAACTCCTCGTCAAGTGACGAGGTCGACACCTGAGCGGGCACCCAACGGAACTTCGAGCGACATTGTACGATGACGCCATCGCGACTTTGGACTCCACAGATTTAACGAGCACGTCTGTCCCAGTGTACTCGGGCCCATCCGTCACGAGTTGGATTTTCTACTCTTTCCCAGTACAGATATCCGATTTATAGGATGTCTGGCAAGGTGGAATTCGAACCCCCGCACTCCTGAGATGGCTGAATCCTGAGACGGATGTCTGAACCACTCGGCCACGGACGGGCCAACTGCCTTTCAGAACTGACAACCTGTCATTCTGACAGGTTGTTAGAGGTACAGGTGAAAAGGAACGCAGTGGTGTTAAATACAATATCTCAAATACCAGATAATGAATCGATTTGATAATGTAATCTCCATTTGATTCGAGTAATTCCAAAGCAGAGGGGACATGGAAAATGCATTTCGCTTCGTTGATTTAACACAGTTGTAGCTGATTCGCACAACGGCCTTCTCAACTTGTAAAATCTGAAAAGCTCGTAGTGACGTCATGCTATCCGTCCTGTTTGGAGGGTCGGCTGTTCCGAAGAAGAACGAAACCTCCTTGCACACGATCGACTTTAGTTTACAAGTTCCGAGAAGCAAATTTCTTCTTCGGAACAGCTGACACTCTAAACAAGACAACTACAATAAGGCAAAATAAAAAGACATTCAGATAAATGATAGTGCTTAGTGGAAACACGTGCTTAGTGACAATTATGAAAAATTTGAGATTTTTGTGTTATTCCCTCCATTATATATAAAGATAGCAAGATTCCCCCTTTTCATAAACTTTACATTAAGTATTTTTTTCAGGGTGGTTACAAAATCCTAGAAAAAAAGTTCCCTGATATTTCCATGATTTCCCTAATACTTTCACAAAAAATTCCCTGATTTTACATTTACTTAGAAAACATGCAATGCACACAATTTAGTATAGTGCAGAAAGTTTAATCCAGACATAGCGGGAATTAAGACTTTCCAGATTATGGGTTGGTTAGCCTACTTAACTTTTCTACATTTCCGAAAATCTGAATAAGTTTAGACTAGAGGAATTATGTGATCAGATAATCATGTTATAACAAGATTCGTGAGAGAGATTGATCCTTCCTCCAAGATTGGTCCTTCAGGGAAAGTGGATCAACCAGAAAAAAATGTGTGTGTTTTTTGACCAAGCGTCCGTTAGTAATGATCCCAAGAACCTAAACCTGCAATTTAAGTAATCCAAAATTGAAAAAATTCCCCGATATTTTGCAAAATTCCCTGAGAATTCCCTGATGTTTCCTGAATTGAAAAGTTCCCTGAGAATTTCCTGATTTCCAGGTTTTCCAAGTTCTGTTACCACCCTGATTTTTAACTTTGGTAAGTGCCATTTTTAAAGTATCAAAGTGCAATTGAAATGCTTTAAGATCTCATTTTTGACTTTTTGTCACTTAGCACTTTCTTTTCGAACAACATTTACGATCCCCGTCTATCGCAGTTATAAATAACGAGCTTTATAAACCCGGCGTGCACAGGTGTACAATTGCTAACCCTATTTAGTAGCGGGGGGGGTGGGGGGAGGAGAGAGAGATAAATGTTTTTGTAAATTTTTCTTGCCTAAATTAAATTCGCTTAATATTTCAGTTAAATATTCCCATTCCATTCACGGAATTTTACCATTGAAAACTGTTACATTTTGAGGGGTCTGTTGTACAGATTTTACCCAACTTTGATGCACTGTATCTCTGGAACCAGTGCAAAATACAGTAAAAAAAATTTGTCACATGTTTATGTCATAAAGAGGTACTACCTGTATTTATTTCAAATATTTTCACTCAGTCCCTTTTGAGATATTCGACCTTAAAAATTGGGAAAATGCAGTTTTTGACCATTTTTGAAGCACTGTATCTCTGGAACCAGCCCGAAATATACCATACAAAATTTTTATCACATTTTTATATCATAAAGTTGGACTACCTGTATGAATTTCAAATTTTTTCACTCAGTCCTTTTTGAGATATTTTGCGTTAAAAATGGCGAAAATACGATTTTCAGCAATTTTGAATTTTTTTTAAAAAATAAAGAAAATCTCCTCAATCTTTAAACTTTTACAACAAGTCGTTCTATAACTGGTCTATACAGGAAAAAAATATCTAATTTGAGTCTCTTTTCCTTTTACCCCATTTTCAGCACTAAATCTCCCGTTATAAGCTAATTTTCATTTTTCAGTTGTGATTTTTTTATCTCCCGCTTTCTCACTAATTTGGTAATATTATGCGGTGGCAAACTATTTATAGCATTATTCTGACCATTTTCTTCTTTATTTCGTCTTTATATCTATAAAATCAACAGAGTTATATGCATTTAAGCGAAAGCAGTTGTGAGCCGACTATCGGCTTTGAAGCAAAGTTAAAATGGCCGCCAAAAAATTATGAGCTCCTAAAAAAATTTTACTTTGGCTTTGAACTCACCTAGTATTAGAAAATATTTTTTAAAAAATAGGAAAATCAAAAATGTTGAGCAACAGGTCTGGGTGATTTGTAATGGATTGACCCACAAGTGTCGTTTTTATCCGTCAAAAATATATTATATGTGTATGATCATTATATTTTCCCATTTTAATTTTCTTATTAGCTTGATTAAAAATATCAAGGAAAAGCCTACATTTATTTAGAAAAAGCCTATCATTTCACAGAAGCAAGTAGGAAGACATTTAATGCTAAATAGTGCAAAAAAAAAATTAAAACCAAAACTTAGATTTACAAATTGCAACACCAACTATCAAATGAAATCATTGATATTGCCAATAAAATGTACGTGAAAATAAATTTCAAAATATATTATAAAATAAAAACAAATTTATTTTAAATAGACATCAGTTTTTCAAGAAACAGAGGATCAATCCAATTCTAAAAGATACATATAACATATTTTATTAAAAATAAAAATAAGCGATTCGACAGCAATATATTTTTTTAGTAGTAAGATTAATAGTATCTTACTTAAAACCTATATGAAAAAAGTTACTTAAAACTAGATTATTTTAAAACGCAGGTTTCTCCCTAGTACTCTAGTATTTTAAAAATTTCTATTATTTCTGGATTTATTTGATCGCCAACTTACTGAATAAAAAAATAAAAATTTCTAAACAAAGCAAATAACAGACAGATGTAAATCCTATCCAAATGCAGTTTTAAAAAAAAGTCCTAAAGCATACAAAATCAAAGTTTTATTTTCCATGGCCTACTAAAAGCAATTCAGAAGTCAAGGGCAATTTCATATGAAACACATGGTTATGCTTTTTTTTTATTTTGTGGTATTCAATTACAATTCTTCAATTTTCCCCAAAAACAGTAGGGCGTAGTTTTCCAAACTATAGATGGCAAACAAGAACGGGCGATCCACTATAAAATTCGTAACCTTCGTGCGAATGACGGCACACTGTGCAACTACTACAACAGCAGTTGCCGCAGCCGCTTCGCTGCCTTTTTCGTTGACTTCGACCACAGCCTTGTGAACAACATCAGACACATACAAGGGTTTTCCACTTTGACCCATTCCACTGAGATCGGCATCAGATTCGAAAACTTTGCCGAGACCCAAATCCTGCAGAGTTTCTTTCATTTCCTTCCCATATTCGCATCTGAATTTAGGAAGAGACACCAAATGTATTTCTTTATGTTCCATGTCTGCATGCAGTTCCTTGAAGAGTCCAGAGCTTATTTGGTTCTCCAGTTGTCCTATGCCATCCAATGAATCGGGTAGAAGAACCATCATGGCGATCTTGTGTCCAATGTACGGCATCTGCAGAGCGGAGAATGCTTCTTTCTTAGAGTATCCAAAGTATTCATCATATTGGTACATCGTTTCAACCTGTAATATGATTATAAAGTAGGTAAATTTTACAAAGATTTGTTTTGCTTAAGAATTCTAAAAGATTTATATGTTTTCATAACTACGAAGTTAGTAACAAAATCCACTGTATAAGACTACGACAATGGCCATAAAAAAAAAGAATAAACTTGGCGAAAAGAAATAAAAACAAATATAAATAACCTTATGATACATTTATCCTTTAATTGTGGAAAATACGAAGACGTTTGAATAATTGTCACTTTTGAAACGCGCGCGCGTACTCACTATTACTGATTACTACTTAAAAAGTTCCTTTTATTGTAATGGCGGTAATTAAGTATTTGAATGTGTTTTCGGTATAGTAATGGGTACACGTACAACTATAGTTTCTAGAATTGGCGCTTTCACATTCGTAAACTCTAAGGTTTTTGGCATGACTTGTTTGTACTAAACCCCTAGTAAAAATCTTAATTTCGAGTAAACTAATTAGAATTATCTAGTTGGCTTTTGACTATACCTAAGAACTAACATCGAAGAAGAACTCAGAAAATCAAAGAAAAGAACAAAAAATAACTCAAAACTACAAACAATTTGGTCGAAGTAGGAAAATACTACATCAAGAGGATATCTTTTAGATTATATTTATACATCACGACTTCAATTTTTGAATGCCAAAACTGTTATATGTATATTCAGGTAGAATAAACGACGAAATATATTTAAAGGATAAAATTACGTCGTTTACGAGTATTATTTTTTTAGATATCAGTCCAAAGTGTAGTAGCGGGACACACATGCCAAGATTATCACGGCAAACTTGCCAGTGTTGAAACATCTTTAATTAGAACAATACTGCGGCAGCGTCATTAAAGAAAAATAAAATTATTAATAGTAATAAAATTACAAAAAATACCATACGAATACAAAAAGGCATTTCACATATTTTTTTTACAAAGTCTCTAAAAAGAGTTCATAATGCATCTAGTATTTTTAGGGTATTTTTTTGTAATATTATAATTAAATGGGATTTTTTCGATAACTCTGTAGTATTTGTCTCATTAAAGAGTTGGCAAGTTTGCCACGGTAATTCTGGCTCCCTGCGTGTCCGCAATTGATGGTCACGTGATCTGCTACTCTAATTTCGTTTACTATGGTCTCCATGGGTAATGGGTATATCAGAATAAAAACAAGTTGGTTTGTTACAGAATCTGTCACTTACACCGCTTCCACACAATATTTACGCTCAACAGGAAACACACTAACAGCAGCTCAGAAAGAAATTCGCCAAACAGGACCGTTAGCTAGTTCTAATTCAAACTTTTATAAACCAAAATTAATAATTGTCTTTAATCTTCTTTTGAAAATCTGATAATTAATCTTTATCGTTTGCTATTTTTTTTGTGAGTTCGAAGAATAATGATGTAGTTTAAAAAAAAAAAAATTCTGAAGCCTCAAGTTAACATTTTGAAAAATAAATTAGTAAATGTCGCATTAAAAATAAAAGCGAAACTTTGCATATTTTTTATGCAAATTTAGAATTTTTTATGCATCTTTCTTCATTCATTATATAATGAACCTTAAAAATAACTTTATTGTGCTATTACAACAATCGAAATTGAATTATATCACAAAAATAAATATTTTTTTCAAGAATTTTATTTTTATTTTTAATAAAGTTTCTCGGACGTTTGATGTCATGGCAACAGTAAAAATAATGAATAAAATTGGAATTTGCATGCTATTTCAATGTAGATTAAATTTTTAGTTATTTAAATTTTAAATAAACTTCTAATTTAAATTTTTTAATGAAATTTGGAATGTAGACTAAACTGATTTTTTTGCTTCAAAATGACGTATCCCACTTGTTTGTGAGACCTGCGATTCGTTCTGTGAAAGTGGGTGACAGACGGACTGAACGATTACAAAACCTTCCACTTTTTACGTTATAAACGTAGTGTGGAAGCTAACAAGTAGATTTGTAACAGAATCTGTCACTTAACCCGCTTAAACACAACAGTTGTGTTTAACAGATAATAAGGCGCAAAACACCGCAATTATTCTATATTAAACATTTACACATGCTAAATGTGGTTAGTTCCATTTATTTTATTTCGAAAATTTAATAATTATTACTTATCGTTTGCATAAATTAATTTATATTTCAAGGAATAAATATGTAATACTCCTCACTTTTAAATATAATGAAAACATTTCATATCAACATACAAAGAATCTCGTAGTATTTGACGTAATTTCAGACTGATCGATGTCGCAAAAATAAATTTATTTTAATTTATTGTCAAAACGAATTAAAGTTTCTCGAGCGATTTCTGCGAATGGAAATGGTGATTTAATTCTAATAAAAATGGTCTCCTATACTTTTTAAATGAGCATTAAATTTCGCATTTTCTTCAAATAATTGAAGTACTTCAAATTCGAATTCTTTTCTGAAATTTTCAATGTCTTCTAATTTTGATGCGCTGAATTTTTTGACGAACACAACACTTGTCCTGAGCATTCATAGTTTGGGCTATGAAAGTTTGTAGCGGATGGAACGATTATAATACCTTTCACTTCCATAGTGTGGAAGCTAAAATGGATATCCAGAGTATATTAAAAATTCCACTGGCACGCACCATTTTAGCATTGCTCCTGGAGCCCCCATTGTAGAAGTCTTCTAGCCTTGTATATCCTTCTTTGAATCTTTTCTGCCAAGTGCCCTTGAAGTAGATGGCATTAAGAAGCACCATGCGATCCAGTGAATGCAGTGAGTCCAGTATCGTGGGTATCATTCCTATGGAACAGATAAGCATATAAATATACACTGCGCAAAACAATTAGGGGAGCACTTTGCGTACATTTGTTTACCCGTCCAGTTCCGACTTCTTATTTTTTATTATAAAAATCTACAATTTGTGGAATAGATTCCTTATGCATCCAGATTGAAATGGTAAAAAACAGGAAAACAAATCTTAAGTTTTTAACTAAAATTTAAGGGGCAAAAAATTGGAATCGTAACTTTAGAATAAATTATAACAATAATTTTTTTCAAAATTTTAATTGTAAAAAAAAGGTAAAATTAAATTTTAGACTTCTAAGAATGCATACGTGAAGAATTTAGGGTCAATTTATTTCATAAAAGTTTTGGGGAGTGAATTTTATTTTACTAAGTTTTTCATATTTTCATTCAATTTAAACACACATTATTTAATTCCTTCAAAAGACATGATTCTTCCATCTAACGATAAATAAGTAAGATTTCAATTTAATGAGAAAAAAAAATCGGAAGCTAATGATACCGAATGGAACCATTGGGGGCGAAATGGTTTCAACCATGCATTCCCCTAATTGTTTTGAGCAGTGTACGAGGTATATCCACAAAGTTTAGTTTGGTTACATAAAGAAACATGTACAGAAACAAACTTATTGTATAAAAATCTGCAACTGTTAAACTGCTTTCCTACATAGCTCCCAAAATTGTGTAGGCACTTGTCAAAACGTGGCTTAAGTTTTGTATTTCTTCTTCATACAAGATTGCCGCCTGTGTTTTCAACCATTTGGTAATATGTTCGTTTATATCGTCCTCATCGTTTAAGGGGGAATGGGCGTGCAGGACCGGGAGTCTCCAAACTCAAGTGCCTCAATGTTAATCCAATGGGGAAAAAATTATTTTCTTTGCCACATTTCCCCGGCTGAATTGAATATTTTTACAAGCGGATTTTTTTATGTGATAAATGTAGCTGACTTACACGTCTCTATCTTCCCACTTTTTGAAATTGCTTCGAATATTTTGTGTAAAATAATTTATTAAATATTAAAAAAAAATATTCGCACTAATTTCAAAAAGTGGGATTGTCGGGACCTGTAAGTCAGCTACATTTATCACATAAAAAAATTCGCTTGTAAATATATTCAATACAGCCAGAGAAATGTGGCAAGAAAAAAAAATTCCCATTGGATTAACATTGAGGCACTTGAGTTTGGAGACCCCCGGTCCTGCACGCCCATTCCCCCTTAAGTGTTTAACGCTGATGATGAACCCGGTTATAAAAGAGAAGCTTTCGGTATCCTAAGATTCAGAATGAAACAAACTTTCATTTTTTTTAAACAAGGAGGATACGGAACAAAAGAGCTTTCAAGTTTCGATTCTAAATTTAAAGCGGTCCCGGAAAAGCTGATACACATTTCAGAGACACTATTTTCAACTAACTCTCAAGTTTCAATTCTTCGTTAAATAAGGTTTCCGTAACAGTCAAGACAAATTAGCATCACTTTATACATTTGATAATTTTTTTATTAATTTTTAAAATTTATCAATAATTAAGAAATTATTCATATTGATAAATTTTTGATTGTACTACATTCTATTTGAAGAGTAAAGGGGACAAACCCCTTCATTTCCAGGAAATCTGTCTGCATCGGGTCTGCTTGGCGAAGATAGCGAGTCAACGCCTAAACTGGTGGGAAGAAACCAATTTTGAATTGGTTCTTATCGCGCGTTCTTACTATCTCTATGATCGAGATTGGCGCTTGAACCGCGGATAACCAAAGGAGAAACCTGTTTCCGATAGCCACTATTCTCCAAGCCGACGTCAATGCGGCCCGATTCCCAGTGCCAGATTTCGGCCTAGGGGCCCAGTCAGGAAGGGGGCCCTTAAAAAGATAAAATCGTCAAAAAATCGCCTAAAAAATTTTGAAAATCGCCAAACTCCAAAAACCTATCGCCCTAAATAAAGCAATCTATGATGACGTCATTCGTTCTTTTGCACAGAGGAAAGTTTGCTGAGTCGTCGTGTGATTTTATAAATTTGATAGAATAACTATAGTAACATACCGTATTATTCTGATGTTTGTTAAAGCCGATTAAAAAATATGTGTTCTGTGTTAGTGTATTTAATTTGCTAAATTTCCAAAATAGCTTCGAGATGGTGAGGGTCTCCAATTGTCACGTGACTAGGGTCTCCGAGTCTTTAAATCCGGCACTGCCGATTCCCTGTCGATGAAAGGTTTTATTCCCCTGTACTCTTCATTTGTCCTACTAACTAAAACAGCTAATTTAGGCCTCACCGTTTGTCTTCTCTTTCACCCACTTGTTAATGTCTGCCACTGCCTTTTCAGGCTCATTTTCGATGTCTTCCAGGAAGAATGACGCCCGGAAAGACTTCATTAGTAATCTTTTGAACTCGTTCTTGACAGGAAAGTCCCGATGAGCCACCAAGGCGTTGCCGAATGTCAGAACGTATGATTCCGATGAGTTGTCCAGCGACGACAGAAGACCACTGTCGAAATTAGAGCATGTAATGTCACGTCACGAGTCAAGCAACGCTATAGTACTTACGATTACAAAGCAAGATGGGCTTCCCCCACCCCTGGAGGAATGAAAATGAGTAGTGGGGAGTAGGGTCACATGGGGAAATTATGGGTCACTCTCTTTCCGGGGTAAATAATGGTCACTAAGTTTTAAGGATTAAAAATGGATTTTAGAAAAAAAAAGATTATGCCAAGTTATCATTATACATTCCATTTTCTTATATCAAGTTTAAAAACAATGTAACTATGCAGCAAATAATAGGGAGAAAAAAACTTTTTACGTTAAACTTACGAGAAACTATATTTAAAATAAAAACTTTTGAAAGAATAATTATTTGTGCGATATAATTCAGTTTGGATTGCTGTAATAGAGTCCATTGAATTTTTTTATGTCAAAATAGAGTTCTTTTGATGGTCCATTATACATGTATGAGGAAAGATGCATAGAGAATTCTAACTTGGAATAAAAAAAAATATGCCAAGTTTCGCTTTCATTACTCTTATGTGCTAAAACAATCTTTTCATGTGCCAAAAATGATATAATTTGGAAAATTAATTTACTTTTGACATGCATACTATAAAAAAAGGGGTGATCCATAATTACCCCATGTGTGACAAATAATTGCCCAAACCCGGGGTAATTCCTGGTCACTCAATAATTAAAATAAAAGTAATAATAATTGAATTTTAGGATTAAGTGATTATTTAAAGAAACTCTAAATTATTTAAGCTTACTCCATGTAAAATTAAATCTTTCTATCTTTCATACTTTAGAAAAAAATAGGATGTTGTGATTTTTTGACCCATAATTCCCCCATATGACCCTAGTCATTTCCTAATCCCCACCCATTGAGGGGGGAACTGTAAGGTATAGCAGGGAAGCTAAACACAGGAAAGTATAGCCATCGCGCACGTTTGACGAAATAGGCAGTAATATGAATTTTCAGGAAAAGTGAGTTTTAGATGATTTTAAAAAAAAGTATACTAGATCTTTCATTTTAGATATACATTCATGTACTATCAGACACTTGGAAACACCTAAATAAAATTTTAGTTTTTTTTTTTATTTTAGAGAAACTTAGTCTGTTTAAAACTATCTTTAAACTTCACATAAAAAATATATAATCAAAGCCACTTATATTTTTTCCTTACCTGGAATGAGTTCAACATGTTCAATTAATAAAATAGGCTTTTGTAACGCGGACATTATCCCCATCAGGCCATAACTATCTTTTTATGGCAGACTTACAACGCCAACAAAGCCAAGCTTGCTATTCTTTTGGTACGCAATAAAATAACTTTAGAGAGGAAGAGACTCTTGGACAATTAACGTGTCTTGAATATATTCTATGTCTATGTTAACCAATTCGGCATTTAGCCAAAGGTTTTGTATTTTATGTTTTCTTTTGTGAAGTTGTGCTGTGGGACTATTTTATAATTAAAAAGTATTTATCCCCGATAGTAGTATCTTTACTACAATACTTAAGTCTCACCACACAGCCTTAGCCTATCACACTTTCCATTAAGAATCGTAAGCATATAAGCAGTACATTATGTTGAATAAATGTTTGGAATATGGAGCAATAAATCTTACTAAATGTAGCGAAAATATCCGATTTTTATTTTACATAAACAATTTACAGTTTTTCATATAATGGAAACATTTATAGAATTTAAGTAGCATTAAACACACATTAACTGTTGATAATGGCAACCCTATATAGTGTGTGTGTGCGTGCGTGATTTAAAATGCCCATTTACATATATAAATATGTACTAATTTAATTAGTGACTATTTAACAACTAGCAAATAAATACCCGTTCTTCGCACGGACTAAAATTCAAATCGATCCTAGTATGTGTATCATTTAATCCGTTATAGGACAATATGCTTATGTTTATTGTTTCCGCTCGAGTGTAGAATCCCTTTAATTATATTACCTTGAAATTCAAAATTAAAAGTACGATATAAAATTCACGGATTACCACGGTAATTTCACGCATAATACATAAATCCTTTTAGCTCATTTGGCGCTTTTTTTGCTAATTTGGCGAGGAAAAGATATAGCTACAAACACAAACATTCAGCTCTAGTGAGCTGAAATTCGCACAACCAACCAGTTTCTAACTTATTTTTAAAAAATTGTTCTCATTTGGCGCTTTTTTGCAATAACTTGGAGAGTTTGGCAAATTGGTAAAAAATGAAGGCATAAAACCCTAATATGCAGCTCTAGTGTGATGACCTTGAACAACCGTCATAGTTTAGTAATAGCTTAGCTATGCATTTGTTGCTTAAATATTCATACTCATACATAGAGTCAATAGAACAATCAATGAATAAATTATCAAATAAACAAATAATAAAATCCTAGAATGAAAACTGGTCGGAATTTTAAATATTTTCGAAAGAGTTTATCTTAATTTTTTCAGCCAATGGCAACGTGGAAGGAAAAAAATTGTTCAATTTGAGCGAAACTGGTGTACTTTTTTTTTAGAAAATTCAAATTTTCTTTAAAATTAGAACAAATATGAAAAAACTAAGCCTCAGGTGCACACGTTGGTAATAAAAGGAATCTATATTAAAAATTTCGAATTTTTTTAAAGCCGTCTAAGTAGGTCTTTTGCGTTCCACAGACATACACACACAGACATTTCTTTTATTATTATAGATTAAATACAACTATAATCACTTTTTTTAAATTCTAAATAAAATTAAATTTCTATCGTTACAATATTCCCGAAATATATATTTTTGCACTTTCACAAACAAACCATACTTGGTTCTAAACAATACAGTTTCATAAATTTAAATGTACATTTATCTAACTATATGCAGTTATTAGGGTATTTTTAATTATTCTAATTTAAATTACATCATTCCTGATTATCTCTCTCAAGATGTTCTGTTAGTTTTAAAAAATTGTAAAAAGTAGATAAGTAATAAAACTTCTCTAAATAAACCACACAATCCTGAGAAACACATCCTAAATATTGAAGGAAAAAAAACTAAAACCCAGGGGGGGAAAACATAAAACCCTGAAAAAAAACCAAGTGGGTTGGGTTTTTCGTGAAAAAAAAAACCGGGTTTTTAACAATCCTGATTGTCTCTATTTAAGAGGACTCCCTCGGAAATTTCACATCTTGAAAATCGTAATGTTATTCCTGTGAGAATATTCGCAAGTCAATTACCCCCACAATTTTCTTAAAAGCTTACTAGCGTTTTGTATCATTGTAAAGAAAAAAAGGAGGAGATTTCATAAAATTAATTTGTTTTGTGAAAATCACACATATTTAGTATTTCTAATAATTTTTTGAAGTCAGTAAAAAATGGAGTATTTATTAAGTTCTAACTTAAAAAAAAATTAAAATACTAAATATGTGTGATTTTTACAAAAAAAAAATTAATTTTATGAAATCTACTCCTTTCGTTCTTTACAACGATACAAAACACTAGTAACCTTTTATTAAAATTGTGGCAGTAATTGACTTGCGAATATTTTCCATAGGAATAACATTACGATTTCAAGATGTGAAATTCCTAAAGGAGCCCTCTAAAGGGGTCATAGGAGTCTTAAAAATGTGCAAAGAAGGTACTACAAAGCATAGTTTGATCTTTCATGTAATTTTTTAACCACTCAATATATAAGTATAATCTTTTACATGTAATTCTATAAGATTAATTTATTATAAAACAAATTTTAAAATGTATGAAACTTTAGCCAAAACTAAAATAAATGATATTAAACATAAAGCTATTTGAACACATTGGGATTAGGCTTGCGCGGCAAATTTTTAGGTCAAAATTGAAAAAATGACCAAGAAAATGACTTTATATTGTACAAATATGTACAAACTAGGACTTATACCTAAATTCTCAGCTCAATTTTAATTCGAAATTATTTTAAGAACTTTTTTTTAAAAATATGAATAAATTTTTTTTAAATTTTGATTTAAATTTTTTTTAAATAATTTCCAATAAAATTGAGATGAGAATTTAGGTATAAGTCTTTGTTTGTACATATTTGTAGAATGTATAGTCATTTTCTTGGTAATTTTTTCAATTTTGACCTCAAATTTTTCCGCTCAAGCCTAATCCCAATGTGTTCAAATAGCTTTATGTTTAATATCATTTATTTTAGTTTTGGCTAAAGTTTCATAAATTTTAAAATTTGTTTTATATTAAATAAATCCTGTAGAATTACATATAAAAAAATTATACTTATATATTGAGTAGTTCATAAATTACATGAAAGATTAAACTATGCTTTGTAGTACCTTCTTTGCACATTTTTAAGAGTCCTGTGACCCCTTAAATGTCTCTACTCTCACCTGAATGCCTCTGCCACCTTCTCGTCCTGGATCCCTGCCTGGTCGTACCCCAAGACTTTCCGCATCTCTTGGCGAGTCTCTCCTCTGGCGCCGGAGTGCAGCATAGCTAATGTCGTGGCCAGCGAGAACGGAGAGATGAACACGTTCCCTTTATTCTTGTGAGAGAGGGCCTGGAATAAGGAGATGCCCAGACGGTTGACGCATTCCGACACTGCTACAGAAAGCTGCAAATAAAGTTAGAAGTGTGTAAAATAAAATCGAAAATATACTTTAAGGATTTACAGATAAAAAAAATTAAAACCTTCTGCTAATGCTCCTATATATCACACCGTACGCGGAAAAGAAGCCCATCGGCCAAAATTGACTTTTTGAGATAACACTACTATAGGATGCAAAATTTTGATATCTTTCGATTGGTGCTTAGCGATCCGATTTCTAGTTCGTCTGCAATTAATAGAAAGGTCTTTCTTTTGTGTTCGTTTTTGGATAATTTTGTGATAATTTGAAATTTTACGAAAACTTTAAACGGCTCTCCTGAAGAATGGTCTTTTTCGCGATGGATGGGCTTCTTTTCCGCGTAAGGTGCGATATGAAAAAATGGAAGCCAGAAACGTTGCAAATTTAAATTATATAATTCTATAAAATAAGAACCTCTATGGTTTCTTTAAACTAGACTTTAACTACTGAACTACTTTCTTAAACTTTTTTCTAAAAGGTTTATTCTAATATTTATTTTGCTAAAATTCTGACAATCAGAACAGATGCCCAAGCCATCGAAAATTACTTTTAGGATTTTCATATCAAAATAATTTAAACTTTCAGCTCTTATATATGATAATACGGACACCAAGAAGAACCGTTACAAACTTATATTATATAATTATATAAAATAAGACCTTACCTCCATGGTTTCTTTAAACTAGACTTTAACTACGAAACTACTTTAACTCCTTAAACTTTTCTTCTACAAGATTTATTCTAACATTTATTTTACTAAAATTCTGACAATCAGAACAGATGCAACAACCAATGTACAAACTTATTTTCAGACGATAATACAATTATTTTTAAAACGAATACAATCCCACACTTTTTTTTTTATTTATGAAGTTATACTACTCAGCTTTCATATACTGGCGCATCATGCACTTCCTTCCTTCCTCCTTCCTCAATGGCACGACAGCCCCGGATGGGTCCTGGCCTTCTTAAGGTAGGCGAATACCCAAAATTTCCCAAAATTCTAAAATTTTTACTATTGCTTTAATCTTTTCCAAATTTGGCATAGTGATTTCAAATATAATGAATAATACTATTTAGGCATTTTTTTTTAAATTTAAATATAATTTATTTATTTTAAACTATGTTTTTCTACTAAAAAAAGAGGTTTACGCTAACAAGTTTACCACGTTGAATTTTCATCCTATAAACATTAATTATGTGTTAAATTCTTCGTTTTGAACTGATGCATGCAATGACCCTCTAGAGTTATATACAAATTACAAGAAAAGAAGTTATTTAGAAAAATGTTATAAATTAACCACAAAAAATGTTTTTTTTTCGATTAACTTACACTTGGAAATTTTTTTTAAAAAAAACTTGTATATTTACACCAGATGTTAGAGGTTCATGGCACAGATATATATTGAAAAAACATCTGTAAAAAATTTCATGTCGATTAGTGTACAACTTTTTATACTAGAACTGTTGGCGTAAACCCCTTTTTTTAAGTGAAAAACACCCTTTAAAATAAATCAATTACATTTAAATAAAAAAAAATGCCTAAAAAGCATTGTTCATTAGATTTGAAATCACTATGCCAAATTTGGAAAAGATTAAAATAATAGTAAAAATTTTAGAATTTTGGGTATTCGCCTACCTTAATTAATTTCCTCCAGGCCTGCCTCTGCCTGGCACTAATAAATACTATTAGCAAAAAAAAAAAATTTAAATGACACATTTTTAAAAAAAAATTGTGTTCAATTTTTTTACAATTTTAAAATCCCTACTCCTCCCTTATTTTCGATTTTTTATTACCAAATTTTTTATATCAGTTCCCCAATAATATCTTAACAAAACTATGCATCCAAGTTTTAATCAAGATTCAACTTTTAAAAAAAATAGTACTTTTCAAAATGTTATAAAAAAATTGACTAAAAACGTAAAATCAAAACTTTTGACATTTTTTAATGCATAGTTTTCTTTTTCATTCTACTTTTAGGATGCTATAGAAATTTGCAGGAACTTTTTATGTATAATATTAAAAGAGGAGTAGGATTTTTCACTATCCTAAAATTTAAAAAACACGAACAGAGATACGAGCATTCAAATTATAGATCAGTGGTAGGATACTTTGAGAGTGAGTCTCATTCAAAAATTAATAACTCAAAAACTAATGCAAAACATTTGAAGCGTTTTTTTGCAAAATGTTAAGAAATGTTCAAGTAATATTTTTAAATATATAATTTTTAAAAAATTGAATTTTTCATGATTTTGGGGTACTGGACCCCCTTAAAACTTAAGGAGAATTTGAGTGAAAAAAAATCAGAAAATATATAAACAAGTGATAGACAGTTAATATATCTTTATTGGTAAGCAGAAGTAAAAACAAATATAAATTTGTAAATAAAATTATTTTGGTCCATTTTAAACAAATTGCTCAGTAAAAAAATTTACCATTGAATAATAACTATAAAACTGTCAAAAATCACATCACTTTTCAAAAGAAATTACATTTTTTAATCTTTAATTTACTTGTGATATCTTAAAAACTAAGGTCTAAAACAAGCCTTGTTTGTTATTCCGTAAAAAACAGCATACATTATCAATTATTTTTAAGTAATACTGAAAAACATACTAGATGCCTTTATATCAGTTTAACATTGCAGTTCAAACTAAAATACATATAAATAAAATCTCAATAAAACAGCTGTTATATAATACATAACATTTGTCGAAAGAATAATCCAAATGGTAGAAATTTACTGTACGGTAACTATTGGCGAACTTTCCGAAATCGCGCCAAAAGTCCGTAGTCTGGCGACTTCTGACGTCAGGCTCTCTTCACAACGATGACGTTTTCCGGCAACCCTATCGCACCGTTATGGGTTTCGGTCGAAGTCAGAAAGGTTGCCACAAAAAACTATTTATCGTCAGATTTGAAAATCGCCCCAATAGTTACCGTACAGTAAAAGTGATCCAATCCAAATAAATATATTACTATGACTTACAAATACAACTAAAATAATTTTAAAGTACCACATGCAACGAAACATAAAAATAATAAACTAGTAAGAATATGTTTTCAGCAAAATATTTGAAAATTAATCAAATTATGAATTGCGCACCTGTAAAAAAAATGCATTTTTACCAAATAAATATAAATATGTTAAAGTTTTAAAAAGTCAGTTAAACTTTTAAAATATGTATAATTTTAAGCTTTCAAAAAAAGTTACATTTTATTAATTATAAAATTACAACAAAAAATAACATACAATTCCATTTACTATAATAAAAAAAAACATGAATGCAAATATTTCATTAAAAAAAATTCATGCTCTCTTTTTTGTTTTAAATAGATGAAGAAATATTCTTTTAAAAAATTACCAGTCTGCCACACCTACAAAAACTAAAAAATATTTGATTGTTTGATTTATAAGTTTATTTACAATTCATTTTTTAACTAAACTGTCAAATAATTGTAAATATGGGTAGATAACATGTTTTATCAAATTAGAATATCTGTACTTAAAGAAGATAATAATATCTAAGTTGAATATTTTCCTCATGCTTCTGTGTTTCTATAAGCAATTTCTATTTAAAAAAAAAATCATAAAAATATGTTTTATCATTTACAAAATTTTATTAATAGAATTTTCTCTAAAAGGCAGGTGGTGGTCACCCTCAAGAAATATTAATGTAAATTGCTGTCAATTAAGTATTTGTATTTTGTAAAACAGTTAAGGAAAATTCTTGTGCTTTTATAAGATTTTTTAAACATAAATACAAAACCACAAAAAAATACAAGACAAATATTTGCATTGAGTATACAACAGTACAAAATAAAAAAAAAAGTAATATTTGTTTAAATTGTACATCAAAGATTTGGAGATAGGTTGATAAATTTGCATTGTTTTAAAAAAAAAAGCTTATAAGCAAAACTAGTTTAAATTACTGTATAAATATGTTATTTAAGAAATTGAAATGAAGGTCACTTATTTTGAGCTTCACAACAATTATTTTGAGCTTCATTAAACAACATTCAATAAAGTTGTATTGAATGGCACCACTTAAATTAACACTGTTACTCCTTGCAAACTAAATGTGTTGTTACATAAGGTAATTTAAACATAATGTAATTTTGTTTTAAAACAATGTTTCACTGGGTTTTTTTTTTTAAATAATTGGACATAACTTGAACACAATAGTTATAAAATTACAAATAAAACACACAAAATAAATACATTTACTATTACAGACACAAAAATAACTTTCAAAAAGAATTAATTATTCTATACATTTGAATTTAAATGATAGTAGGATGTCACATGAATTACAAACTTTTAAAAAAATAATATCACAAAACCTATGCATCAAGTACTGTAGAAAATTAAAAAGTACACTTTATAGATTTTAAGATAAACAACAACCAAATGACAAATGGTGATAGATTCACAAAGGTAAGTTTAAAATTAAAAATAAAATATCCAAACTAAATACGCTACAAGACATGAAAAAAAATTATTAATTATCCTAAACATTTTCAGTTTTTTTCCTGCAATTTCAAGTAGTACTGTTAGTAAAAAGTCAGTTTATAAAGACTTTACTGTATGAAAATCAGTTGAAATTAATTATAAAGTAAATTAAACACACTTTATAAAAAAAAAATATAACACACAAGTTATGACAACACAAATTTTAATTTAAAAACAAGTTTACGAACTCAGGCACAAACAGAGTGCTCATAATCGACTATCACAAACTATATTAGAAACACCGAGTTGTTATAAAATTAGTTTGTATTTGGAGAAAGATAACTTTATGGTGGTATGCATATTTCCAGATTTATAAATGTCACATTAGATCTTAATTCATTATGCAGAGCAAGAAAGTCATAATAAAACATTTTGGTTTTGTGAACTCAAGATAATATGTTAATCATTCTAATAAAAAAATTACATTTTCGAACAAAAAGTCATTTGATTAAGACCCACACAGCTTATATGTAAATTGTGTTCAGAGTTGGACTTCCCACCATACTAAGACCACAAAAACTATATCAGGATATTTTAAACTCGTAGGATGTTATTTTAATTTCAGAAACTAAATTTTAATATTAACTTCATTACTTAACCAACTACATGCACCTTTTTGCAGACACTATGCAATGACTTTGATCTATCTATACATACATTGTATTGCTTATAAATTATATGCATTAAGTAGAAAGGCTCTAGGCAGTTTTTATTGTCTTACAGCAGGTATCTATTCAATTTATAAGCAAACTTACAGCAGCGAATCCAGAATTCGATCTATGAAGTTTACAACACAACAAGCTGTTACGAAATCAGAAGAGCCATATATGAGAGTCCACAGTATGTTACTCAAACAATTTTCTCATAGTGATTGGGGCCTATTGATGTAAAAAGCAATCACTATAGTCCTTCCAATTACATTGCAAGCCAGTAAAGCACTCTCTCCCCTTACTCCCTTTTGTAGTTTTCTAGGAAACTGTGTTTTCTTCTACCTTATTTGAGGCTCTACTTAGAGGTTAATAGCAATTGCTTTTCGAGCAAAAAAGAGGTGGGGAAAAAACAAAACCAGCAAACCTCACACTGTTTCCTGAAAAACAACATAAGAAGGTAGGGGAAGAAAGTGTTCCCGAAGCTTGTGCTGTGATGGGAAAAGACTATACTAAGGAAAAAAAGAGCTGGTAACAAACAGTAGAGTATCATATAATAGAACCTTAATAGTCAAATGAACAGACTTCTGCATGTTAAAGCAATACTGGACCTGAGAAATACCATTTAAACGTGCAAAATGACTAGCTACATAGATTTCGATTTCAAGACGTTATAAAATAATGCACAAATAAAGCACTAAAATAAATATATCACAGTTGAACGATTCCAGTTGCTGTATCTTTACAATGGCTATTTGGGTACAAGTCCACGTGGAACTGGATATTTCTCAATGTCGTTGGTTTTCAGTTGCCGACCACAGTTGTTTGACTTTCTGGAGCTATTAACAGAACAATATAAAGCTTGCTAAATATTGACCTATGTAAAAATGCTAAGGATTTCCGAAGAATTTAATAAAAAGAATTTAATAATTGAAAATACTAAGAAATACAAAATTTTTAAAAGTTTAACAGAACCTAACTTCAATTTTGAATGCAATCAAATAAAGTAAGCATAATGATGTATGTGTTAAAAATATTGAAGCTATGCAATGCAGATTGTTTCTTTAAATAATAAATTTAACATAAATATAAAGTTAAGATTATATTGCATACTAGATCTATTCTATAAATACTGGCTATATCCAATGAAATATATATGTTGTTACATATAATGCTTAAATTTTAGAACAGACGATTAAAATTACAGAATATAACTGTACAATAGAAAAAACATTTAAAATTGAATAATATGTTAAAATTATAGAAAATACAGTTAAATTATAAAATATATGGTTGAAAGCACAAAACAAATAGTTAAAATAATACAGTCAAAGCTGCCTACAACAACCCGGTTACAATGGCAACTAGTTTATAAAGCTATAAAATTTTAATATAAAATATTACCTATATCTTCCAGAGCTTCTTTGTACAGGCTCTGGACTTTTTTCAGCATTTTGACGTAATAAAGGACTGTAAAATTAAAAAATAATTAAGTGGTAAAATATTAAAGAAAACTTGTATATAAAATTTAATGTTTGAATTACCTAATTTAGTAAATAAAAACATGCTATTTATAATACCAGATTTGGCATAGAACAAGATATCTATTATAAAACACACAATTGAAATTTTACACTTATTTTGCTGTATACTATGCTATCCTAAATAATATGAAAAAGATTATTTTTGTAAAATACAAAATAGTTTTTTTTAAAACTTACACATTAATTATTTGATCTGATAACAAATTTTTGATAGCCTCTCTAGCATACGGATCCATTTCGGGTTCATAGTGGTCGATTGTTCGTTTTCGAGGCATAGCAAGATCCACAACAACTATGTTTTCAGTCTAAAAGAAAAGATTAGATATAATTTTTTAATAATCTATAAATTTGAAGTACTGAGAAGTTTACTGAATGATTTTACTACAAAAAGTTTTTAATGAAAACAAATGTAACTTTTTTATTGAAAATTTAAGAAGCATTTGGTTAAAACAAGTTTACACTTGGGCAGATTTTATTTCCCCTCAGGAAAAGGACCGTTAATTTTCTTGAAAAATTGAGTCAGAAATTTATTTTGCTGTGTGTCTACAAATCACTGTCAGACTTTGATTATAGGTATCAGTCACTTATTTGTCTCTATGATCTCAACTTCTATAAAAATATTAAATTGATATGCCCCCCAGCAAATATTAAGGATAATTTTCTTTAAATACCTTGCAAAACAGTACATGGTAAAAAAAAAAAACTTCATTACATAAGAATCTGACTGCATCAGACTTCATTGGCGAGGATAGCGAGTCATCCAAAAATTAGTGTTAACTGGTGACTTATGACATTTGTATGGGGGGTTCAGTAAGCCTAGCACTGAGACCAGAGGTCTACAGTACTGTCCCCTGGAAATAAGAATAAATCCCTGCATCTTTATGAAAAGAGGGCTGCAGCTGAAGCAAAATTCAGCAGGGACCAAAGGAATGTCTTGAAGCTCCCAGGGTTCAAGTAAATGATGCATAGATTTAGAAAGTAGCAGATATGCCCATCGATTATGCAATCCTGTACAACCCAATACAAACCGCGCGATTGTGTAATGAATCCACATTTCACCGTTTTCGCAATGCATTATGGGATACTGGCTCACAAAAAATGCTTTTGCCGAAGAGTTACATGCAATAAAAACTGCATTTTTAACTCTATGAATATATTCCTCATGTCTACCAGAAATTATCAATACATATGCAGCTATAAACTTCACTCACAAGTGGCTTCACCTTTAACCCTCGGGGCAGATCTGCTACTTTCTAAATCTATGAAATGATGACCAAGGGGTTCAAATCTATATGTAGAGAAGGTTCACACCCGCAAAGAATATGAGCTGCAGTTTCTTCCTTGAAACTACAGCCCCTGCATAGAGGATCATCAGAAACCCTCATAATGGTTTGGTTTGGTTTGTTTTGAATTATCGTCGCACTAGAGCTACACGAGGGCTATTGGCGACGGGCGTCGTATTTTAGAACCACAGTCAGGTGACGAGCCACACCTGAATAGGCACCCAACGCAACCGTTAAGGGCGACATCGTACGCAGCGTTAGGACTTAGAAGGATATTTAACGTGCACTCCCTTACACGGGGTATTATTCGTCGGACATTTTTGGCTGCACGGGCCGTTTATAGGTCGGCAGCTATTTTGGCGATGCCCGGACCCGAACCTGGGACCTTCCGCATGCTAAGCGAGTGCTTAACCGACTGGGCTCCCCAGCCCCCCCTCATAATGGAGAGATGCCATCTGCGAGTACAATAGCCAGTAAGATAGCCAGTAGCTTTATGAATACCAACCCGGTTTCTTACTTGCTTCTTCATTCGCGGCAACCCTGATTCCTACCAGACACAAGTTTCATATTTGTATTGTGAGAGAAGAAGCAAGGGAGACACTGGTAACTTGCTGCCAACGTCTGCCAAGCAGATCTGATTATGGGATGATTCCTATGAAATCACAGGGTTCTTCCTCCAAGACTATTCATATATGCTTGGGAATTGTGGTTATATAAAAAAAATTGTTGGATTTTCCGGGGGTCATTAGAAGTTAGAAGGCCCAGTGGCTTAGTGGTAGTGCTTCGCATTGCCACTCCAAAGGTCCGGAGATCGAATCCCAGATTGGACGAGGTGACCCATCCTTTCATCCCTTGAATGGGTTGATGAAATAAGTACCAAGCATGCTTGGGAACTAAACACTGCAGGTTCCAAGTGAGGCTGACCACCTTACTGGGACATATGCCTAGCATTACAGAGCCCTAGGTCATGAAAGCTGAAATTCAGGCCTTGCAGGCCTTGGCCCAGTAATGGGCAGTTGTGCGGGGAGTTTAGTTTATTTAGTGTTCATTAGAAGTTATATAAAGGATCCTAACAAAGCATTCTTACAGCATAGTGTGGGAATCCAATAACTTTACTATGAGGACGAGCAGACATTTTGGACAATTTTAAAGCACTGGTGGTCATTGGACGTCGAAGTCTATTGGCCGAAGCGGGTCTTTCAGCTGGGTTAAAATGTGAGTAGGACCTATGAGGGAAAAGATTACAATGTATCTACCTTGTAACATGCAGTTTTATATTATAACTCATTTTTTAAAATTTTATATCGATTTAGTGAAGCACTATATGATGCGTAAAAAAATCATTATTCTCCTTAAAAACTATTTATTAAAGGGTTTTCTAAGTTATAAGGTTACATTATAACTAGATAATTATTAGGATATTATTAATACTATAAATGCAATTTAATTGGGAGAATTAAATTTCATTTAAGCATACATTTGAAATCATATTCATTAATTTAAATTATATTGTTATCGCATTATGACTAATTAGTTTAATGGCAGGTTAAAAATATCTAGCGACAATTCTTTTTAAGGATTGTTAAGAAATGTAAAGGTTTGTAAAGAAAATAGTTACCAATAAATAGCTTCACAAAGCATTACAATCAATCTGTTGATTTTAAATGAACATATCAAAAACTCTTAACCTGCATTATATTTTTAATTAAAAATATTTAAAAACAGTTTTTCTAAGGTATTATCAATCTACTGGAAGTACTAATAATCAAAAGATACAATTAAATTGATATTTTTTATGAATAAAATTAATAGATAATTAAGTTTGCAAATACTTAATAGAAAAGTTACATTTCAGATGGAAAAATAACCCAGGCATCTTCATCTTCGTCATATTGCACATGTTCTAAAAATTTATTCTTATCTTCGGGATTTATAAAATTATCGATAACAAGATTTCTGAAAAGATAAATGCAAATGTCAGGAACAAACTTGCATGTCATTAGAAAAAAATACACAAGAATTTTTCAATGAAAATACTTTGAATGCAGCAGTTAGTCTTATATTAAATTTAAGTCCACTCTACAAATGAAGAGCTTAGTAGAAGAAGGTGCTAAGTGACATTTTTGCAAAAATGGTATTTGTGTGCCAATGAACATAATAACTTCTTTAACGATAACAAGTTTATCTTTTTTCAAAAAACTTTAAGTTTAGTATATTTTTTGGGTTTAACAAGTTACGTTTTTAACAGATCCAAGTGCAAACTAAAAAATTTAAAGCTCATTTTCTTGTTTTCACTTTTTTGTCACTTAGTCCGTTCTTCCACTAAGCTTGTCAAATGAGCTGATAGAAATGCATGAAATGTATTACTGAATTAACCCTGACTTAAAATTACATATACAGTGGTGGCCAAAAGTGTGGACACTTTTTTTAAGTTTTATGTAACTTTGTGTGCTTGTAAAATATATTAATTTTCACTTAAATACAATCGTTTATACATTAAATTGCAGGTAATTTAATGTAGAAAGTAATTAAAATTGCCAAAAGTGAAAATTAATATATTCTACAAGCACACAATGTTGAAAAACATGAAACTTTCAAAAAGTGTCCACACTTTTGGCCACCACTGTATATGAATTAACAGATACATAATGAATTATTATTTTAAATAAATTTAAGAATAAAAGTTTTTTAAAGAAAATTACTAGTTACATTAATATTACTAGTTAAAAGTAATTACTAGTTACATACTCATTTACTATATTACATTAATTTACTTACGAAAGTTTCAAGTCTCGTGTAAGAGTTTCAATTGTTTGTTCTTTTTCTTGCCTCTCAAATGAATTAATTTCTTGTTCATCATTAATATCTTCTTTAAGGGCTTGGAGACGTTGAAATAACTATAAAATTCAAAGATTGAATTTTTGTTAAAAAGACATTAGATAAGGAACAGGGAAAAATATAAAATTAAATTGTATTATATTATTATGGTAAAATGCAATGCTGCATTGATTTTGGTTATGGATAATCCATAAATAAGAGAAATATTTTTAAAATATAAAAAGTGAGCAATTTTTTCAATGTTGATTTTGTCAGATATTAAGAAATGTTTGTTAAGTTATGCTTAGTTTAGAAACTGTGAATAAATAAAAAAAAATTAAATAAAAATATTTTAAAACTTATATTAATAAACAACGGTACATGTGTATTAACTTGCAAAAAAAAAAAAAATGAGACACCACAAAAATAATTGTTTCAATTTTTAAAAATATTGGTAAAGAAGCTAAATAGAATATTTATGATTACTTTTTTTAGTTTCTTTGTTTTAATTTCCACTTCTTGCTGAAGGGAATCATATGTCTCCTTCTTTTCCATAGTGCTTTCTTCTTCTTCCAGCAACTTAGTTTGCATTTCCCTTTCAATACGCTAAAATAATATGTTCCATGTTACTCACATCTCTAATGTAAGAGTTTTATTGTACCTCATAATACCAATCATATCATTACCAATTATAAATATAAAAAAGTAACAATTTAGTATACAAGCATATAATACACTTTTATGTATTTTGAGGGATTTTATCCTTATTTACACATTTTAAGACATAAGATAGCATTTACAAAGTTTGACAAGATAAATATAAAAAAGTAAAAATAAATTATAAAAGTTTAATAACTTAAAATAACATAATTTTTAAGAAAGATAAATAATGATAAAAAAATTTATAAGACAAGATAAATAAATTTACTTTACCATTTAATACAACATCTTTTTATTTATTTTAAAGGATTTCTCCTTATTTACACATGCAACCCAAACAAACTTAATGTATAAAAGCTGGAAATAATTTAAATATTACCTTTTGTTCTGCTAGCTCTTGACGCCTCTTTTCTAGTATTCTTTGCTGTTCATTAGTGTGATCAATGATATTTTTACCACCACAAAGAAGCTTTGCTTCAAGTTCCTAAAGGGAAGGCATATCAATTTCCGAATCTCATATAAAATATGATTTAATAAGATATGTGCAATGTTGATTTTGACTATGATTTCCATTAAATTAATAAAATGAAATCCTTGTAAATTAAAGCTTTTGCTTTAATAATCATTAAATGTTTAATGTGGATCAAATAGGAAAAATTATACAGCAACTTAAAATGAGGATGAAAAGTGCAATACAAATCTATGAGTCAATGTTAAATTCAAAAAGTTAATGTTGTCATAAATTCCGAATTAAACTTTTAACATGTGGACTTAAAATAAAAACCAAAAAAATATGTTTTTCAAATTTTTTAAAGGGATACATATAGTAGTTTGTGGGTATAGTGAAATTTTAAATTAGCTTTCACTAAAAATTATAAGCCAGATAATAGTCATTATCCAATCCTAGTAAATAATCCCAAGAGAAACTTCCAATTTACTGTGGAAGTTGCTTGATTAAAAAAATATTTTTTGGCAATTTCCTTTAACTTTTCAATTTTTCAGAAACTGCTCATTTTCGACATAAATCAGAATTTTAGCATAAAATGAAAACTTTATACTAATACCAATAGTTCACTCATTCTGATCCCAAATCGAAATGTCTTTTTTTAACAAATAGTATTTTTCTAATAAATCTAGAATTTTCTATATAAATCTAGAATTTTTTAAGTTTTTTTAAGCAAATTATCTTAACAGTAAAACAACTGAAAAAGATAATTTTGTTGTTTTCATTAGTTGGTGACCATTGTAGTTTTCATTAATAGGTGACCATAAAATTTAACTTTTATACTTTAACAGTAAAAAAACTACAACTTTAAGAAAAAATAAATAGGACATTTTGTACTAAATTGTTTATACAAATAAAGTCAGTACTAATATTATGTGCAAAAGTTTAAAATTTAACATAATAGTCATTTTTATTTTCAAATACTAATCAGCAAACTTTCTAAAAACAGTTACTAAATGAAATTTAATAAACTGAGAATATACATTAATAGACAAAGACAAAGGGCATGAAACAAATACATGAATTTCATAACATGTATTTTTAATATATTTTTAATTGTTTTATAATATACTTATTTAAATTACACACAAATACAAAAATTGTACTAACCTGTAATTGATTTCGAATTTTTTCTTTAGCTTCATTTTCAAGCCTTAATTCTTCCTCTTTTGCTTTAATATCTCTCAATATTTTTTCTTTCTCCTAAAATAAAAATACGATTAATAAAATAATTTACAAGTTTGTAGAAAAAAACCTTTTATACAAAATCTGTCTCGAGGTTCTCCAAAAATATAACATTGTTAAACCCACAATATTGAGAAAAAAATACATTCTTTGGAAGTAAAACAAGAATACCGTTTGAGATGAAAATTAAAAGAAAAATGTATATTTTATAAGAAAATCTAATGTATTTTAATCCATTTTTATACAGTTTTGTTAGAAATATAATTATAATATTGATAGAAAGTATTTATTTATATTATAATGAAACATTTCTTGTCAGAGACAATTTGAATTTTTAATTTAATTATTAACCAAACTAATTATTCATTTTAATTAACTTTCTTAGTTAGATTTAAACTTTAATTAGGATCCACAATAAAAGGTATATGACTTTAACTTATTTACATTTAAAATAATTATTTATATCTATGTAATAGAATAGCCTCTATTACACATGAGAGTATAATTCTCATTTAGTTAATTTAGAAATAAAGAAATATTGGACGTCCAAAGATTGGTTTACTGTAAAGAAAGCATATTTTAGTTTGTAAAGAACAGGGCCAGATACAAAACTCTGCAGCCAAAAAACACACAACCTTACATCTCAGCAGAGTCTAATTAAAAATTGATTCACAACTACAGATTGTTACTGCTTGTTCTTCAATTGACCAATCAGGGTTCGGCTTCAATTATGAGAGAGGTTTTAGGTCACAGTAAAATATTTGCTGAATAAACAGTTTCTGTGGGAACGGTTTCTTGGTGCGACTAGATTACGCTGTTGTTGGGATGTTAAAGATATTAATAAACTGTACTGTGTTAAAAAAGGTAATATAAATTATGAAGCTTAAATTGGTGGTAAAAATTAAAGTTTTTGAAGGGTTTAAGTCAGGATATGTCTTATAAAAGCGAAATTCTCTCTTTTACCATAAAAACCAAAATGTTATTTTAATTTAAAGAAATGCCAAAGTTAGTGGACCCATCAACAAATAACTAATTTCTTACTTCTGTCATAAGATTTTGTTCATTCAAATAAGCCACTCTTTCTTCCTGTAACAAATTCTCCAATTTGTGCACCATTTCCACATCAGGTGTATTTAGTTCCTCTATGTTATCCTCCTCTGGGGTCTTAGGTGTCTCTTTTTTCTTTTTTCTCTTGGCCTCCTTCAAAGCTAGTTGTGCTTTTAACCTTTCATATGAAATGAAATTTAACACAACATTAAGGTGACTGAATTTAGCATTGAGTTCAATGTTTCAAGCTTCTGCTTTTATTGTTAAAAATACCTAACTTTCCTCTAAACAGAAGCTTGAGTGCAGTTTTAAAAGGCATTTAAAAATATTTTAAATAATATTTTTTACATCAAATAAATAAAAAGTAGTAAATGCTTTCAACAACTCATCTTTTAAAAACTAACTTTACATTCAGAGCTAAAGAAAATATTAGTTAATGTTTTCTTTTAATTCTTTTTAACCTATCAATCAAATTAAATTTTTAAAAAAATTAGTTTACTAACTCTTGTTAGTTTAGTTGAGAAGCAATTATTTTTAGTTAAAATACAAAAAATGCTACATTGCTTGGTAGTACAATTATTTAAATATTAAAAATATACTTTAATTCAAGAAGAAGGGTATGATTGTATCATTATGACAATGGAAAAATAGTGAACTTAGATAGTTAAAAAAATATTTTTATTGAAAAAATAATTGAAGTTTAGTGAAACAAAATTTTTTTTTCATCTTGAGAAACTTTATTTAAAAATACAGGTCAGATTTACCCTGTGCTCATAATTACCCAATTGACCTAACATGTATTAAATATAAAACAGTTTAAATGAAAAAAGAAAAGTAAAATGCATACCGGTTAATTTCTTGTTGGTATTGTAACAAAATAGCATCCTTAGGATCAACATTAACTATTGGTTTGTTCTTAATGTTCTTTGCTCTATTAGCGTACCTATTATATAATAGTTGAAATTAGTTATATGATTATTTCCAACAATAATAATAATAAAAAAAACATTTGGACACTTATCTGCTTGCTATTCATACCTTAATGTTGTAATTGTCTCTTCATAATTATAACTAGCAGGACCTATATTAGCAATCATAATGGTCTTTGCATTTCCACCCAGTGAATCTATTGTAATAAAAATTACAAAAGTTAATATGTTATTGTAAATGCAAATACACATAAATTCAATATTGAATATAAAAACACAAAATCTGTTTCAACTTCATATCTTTAGTGTTGCATTATTATTGTTACTATTGTATGAAGTAATATTGACATTGGCAACAAATATGGAAATTGAGGGTTGTAAAAAAGGTAAATTTAGTATTTTATAAGCACAGTTTTTTTATATATATTATCTAAGTAGATTATACTTGATCAAACAAAAGCTAATTGTATGCATAATAAATACCTTTAATTGAATTATTTATAATTAATATTTAAAATTGAAAAATCTTAAAGCAACAGTTACGTCTGCATCGCTGCAAAAGTATAATTAGTTACAAAATTAAATCAGTTAATAAATATTAATGCTCAATTTTTAATGCTATATACAAGAAAATTTTACTTTATCATTTTTACGGATAGGGTAGGTTTGAATTATCGTCGCACTAAAGCTACACGGGGGCTATTGGCGAGGTATCGTATTTTAGAACCACAGTCAAGTGACGAGCCAACACCTGAATAGGCACCCAATGCAACCGTTAAGTACGACATCGTACACAGCAATAGGACTTTGAATTATATTTAATGTGCACTCCCTTACACGGGGTATTATTTGTCGGACATTTTTGGGCTGCACAGGCCGTTTATAGGTTGGCAGCTATATTTTGGCGAGGCCCACAGCCGAACCTGGGACCTTTCGCATGCTAGGTGAGTGCCTAACCGACTGCGCAATTTTAAGAATTTAACTATAAAATTGATGCTAATTAGTCAAATTGCATTTAAAATAAAAAAAATACTTTGGCTTCTTGTTTTATAAATTTCCTGTAATTTAAAACAGGTTTGATGATAAAATACATTATTAAGAAATATTTAGTAAGCAATAAAAACTGCCAATGATAGCAACAGAAACAAATAATTTTACTTTACCTTGCAACAACCTAGTTAACTTTGAATCTCTATATGGAACATGAGTACTTTTTCCATCAACCAAAGCTGAAATTACATTACCCAATGCTGACAACGAAAGGTTGATTTTAATTGATTCTTTTTGTGTTGATCCCTAGAAAATAAAAAAATAAATATCAACAGATTAGTTTGAATTATTGTTGCACTAGAGCTACATGGGGGCTATTGGTGACAGACGTCATAAATTAGAGCCACACTCAAGAGCCAACACCCAAGTAGGTACCCAATGCAACCCTTAAATGTGACATCATATGCAGCATTGGGACTTTGGAGAATATTTAATGTGAACTCTCCCACTACACAGGGTATTATTCACCTAACATTTTTGGCTGCACAGGCCATTTATAGGTTAGCAGTTATTTTGGACTGTTATCCGGCAGTTATTTAGCAGTTATACGGACCCTAACCTGGGACCTTCTATATGCAAGGCCTTAACCGACTTGACAAGGCTACCAGCCCCTAATAGTAAAATATTTTGTAATGCTGTGCATATGAAATATTATTTGAATACTTACCACAGCTCCAGTTTTAGCTTGTTTTTCACTACCAGCCAAGTCTACAAGGTTAAGTTTGCCAATTTTGACATGTTGATTTCCTTCAACATTATTCTAGAAAAAAGATACATCAACAATACAACAACAAATACATCAACATAGGTTTTTTTACATTAAAAAAAATTAATTAGCATTTTTATTATTATGCTACTCATTTCTATCTTTCTGATATAAACATCAAAACACTAATGCTGTTGTTGGTGTTATTGATAAATACTTTAAAGAAGCTACGACTTTAATCCATATGGAATCCCCAAATTTTAGGAAGTTTTAGTTTGTAATGACTGACTAAAAAGAATTTAAGGATGTACCTAAAAATTCATATTTTCCAAACTATAACTAAGATAGAATGTCCAACCATTCATTGTCCAATTGAATGTCCAATGAGCGAAACCGACATTATATCTTAGTTATGCTATGGAGAAGGTGATATTCAAAACTACCCTATTCAATAAAAGTATGGCTAAGAACTCTTCATAAATAATACTTTAACTATACTTTAACATAAAAATAGATTGTAAAAGGATCTTAAATTATCAAACATAAATTTTTAAAAATAGGAAAAATATGCAGGTTATAACTTACCTCACATGATTCAATACTAATAATAAATATAGCATGTGATCGAGAACTATGAGCATTCATATTTGTAGTCCTGTAATAAAAAAAAGCAATTAATATTTTTTATAAAAAAACTAAATACTAGGTACATATAATTAATCTAATAAAAGGATTTTATAAGTCGAATGTTTTAATTTGATTTAAAACCAGTGTAATAAAATAAACATTATGCATAAAACAAATGAATCAAAACTATCTATTTTTATAAACTAAAACAGTTTCTGAATACAAGAAATATAATGAATATCATAACATATAAAAAAGTTATCGAGCATATGGATAAAAATAATGTAAGTTAAACTTTAAAATTTGTAATAAAATAGTTCTATATCTTGTAGATAGCACCTATCACCTATCAATTTTTGTTTCCAAAAGTTAGAAAACGTACCACCGACTTACTATAAGAACATTTCACATCATCTTTCTTTGTTAGAAACTATACCTTAGCTAATTATGATTTAACCTACCCAATACTCCTGTTGTGCTTTCCATCAGTCATTACTTTTTCTAAGTCCTGAATGGTTTTGCACACACAAACTGTTAAATCCTAGAATAAAAAATAATTTCTAGATTTTTTTTAGAAAAGATGCCAACAAAAAAACCCAGTAACAACAAACAGAATATTTTAAGAACTTAAATAAGTTCCAAAAGACATGAAAAGTAGTGTACTATACCATTTCTAGACAAAATGCAAGCTTCAAAAAGACTCTCTTCCCCCATCCCTTCACTGGGTTTTCTAAGAAAAGGGGGGAACATCCCTTATCCAATCCTAGCACGCTTGAGGTTTACAATCAAAACAGTTAGTATTTCCAGTGTAGAGTGAGGAAAAACCGAAACAGCTATAAATCACCCCGTTTCCAAGAAAAACGCACTTGTGGATGGGGGAGGAAATGCTTTCCGAATGGGGGAGAAAATGCTTTCCAAGCTTACATTCTAAATAAACCAACCTACTATAAGTATTGCTATTTCTTATATTTTTTAACACAATTAAAGCATTTTAAAATATCAAATATAAGTTCCTACATCAATCAACCTTAAAACCACTACTTTTTTTAAGTTTTATTTTGGTTAGTTAATAAAAAGAGATTAAAGCTATACAAAATTATACTTTTTTCTTTTGATAAATAATGAGTACATATTTTGAACACATACAGATATTGTTAACTTACTTTCACATACACCCCGGTGTCATTCCTTTCCCGGACCTCTAATTTTCTTGTTGGCTCGGGAGAAAGCAAATCACGGACTTCTTCCTAGGGAGCGAAGAAAAATTAAGTTTTGATAATTACAAAAAATACATTAAGTCATTGTTAAAAGGAAAAAGTTAATGTTGGAACCAGGGCCGGATTTAAAGATTTGCCGCCTGTAGGCTACGATTGATTTGCCACCCCTGTCACAATATTCTCCCCCTTCGGGGACAGGTAGCAGGTTAGCTGCTAAATAGAGTTGTATGTGCTGTTTAAAATAGATACACATATGTAAATCATCTATTAACATTTACACACTAAATCGAAAGAGAATTATGCAATTTTTTAAAACTGTTCTTCTATTTTTCTTTCAATATCGAAATCCGTGAGAAGAGGGTGCAATTGCCCTCGCAGTAACCATGTTTGCTACAAACTATTAATACTTTATATATGTTTTGATTTACGCATTAATGTAAATTATTTGTTTTCTTTCTTAAAAATATTCGTATTTTTATAATAATTTGTTATGCCTAATGCCGCTTTAATTGGTCGTAAAATTTGCCGCCTCAAAAAATTTGCCGCTCTAGGCTGCAGCCTACTTAGCCTATTTAGAAATCCGGCCCTGGTTGGAACTATTAAATAAAAATATCTATCCAGGGTTTGAACACAGTGAGCTACATAAAACTGAAAGGTTACAGTGCTCTTTCCTTAAAAATAAGACTTTTATGAAACAAAACTTTAAAAACATAATTACAACAAAAACTTAAAGAATTGCAGGAATTTTCCATTTGTACTGAGATACGTGAATAAGAGTTATAGAACATTTATGAATTATATATTAATGTATTTTAAGAATCAAAACCATTATTTTTTTTTAAATAAGCTGTTATGGTGGGTAAAAAACGATCCAGATATTCAATAAGCAGCTTAAAGTTTGGCTTTTTTATATTTTTGTATGCCTATGATATGATTTTCATATCTTAACTAAAACTTCAAAGATCCTTAAACTTAAAAAGTTCTAAATTTGAAAGAAAAGAAAACAATTTTTATGATGCATAAAACCTATATTTCAGTTTTTTAAGGACTTTTTAGAACTGTATTAATCTTAAAATGGCCAATTAAATTTTATCACTTTATTACTTTATAAAAGGTCTGAGGCAAAAAAAAAAAATCACCATTTAGCCGGAACAGCTATTTAGCCACAAAGCAGATAAACTAAATAACTAGGTAATAAAACTATCATACTGATAATCATATAGAGAAATTTTTATTTCTGACACCTATTTAGTTATTTCTGTAACACATAAACTAAGGATTTAAGAAAAGTGCTTAACCCTTTCAGTCCCAATGACAATTTAGCATCATCAGTAAAGAATTTTTTTTTCTGATCGCCTATAACCATTTACGATATCAAAAAGCAAATCATTCGAATCATCAAACTTATTTCTATTAGAAATTTTTTTTCATTAATCCCAATAGATGACAGCTGTATTATTTTTTTTTTAATTGTGACCAGAAACATGATGATGCCAAATGGCATCACTGGGACTGAAAGGGTTAAACAACTTACTTGATAAATTTCAAGATATGATGCAGAAACAAGAAATTGTGTATTTTCTGATCGTGCAATATAGCTAAATATATGCTTGAATGAGTTTGGAATTACGCCTTCATGTTCTGTGTTACCAATTACACCTGGAAAAAAAAACTAAAACTTAGAAAAAGAATTTATAGCCATACAAATCCACAATACCATCATGACGAAATCTTTCGTAGACAAAATAAATTACACTCCTTGCCAACCTAACTTGGGTAAAAAAAAAGAGTGAAAAGGCAGAGGGAAAAACATGGTTGGTCCGTTAGTTGGAAACTCTTGTAAGGTAATATTTACATACAAAGTGATCTAAATACAATTTAACCAAAATACACTTTTCATTCTGAAAAAATTACCAATTTTTCTCAAATAATATTCAAATCTGTTAGACATTAAACAAAACTAATATTTTAAACATGTTTTCCAGATGGATTCACAAATAATTTATGGAACTCTTTACATCTGTGGAAGGATCTTCTCCATAGCATATTTCTATTTAGCCAACTTAGGTTGGCAAGGAGCGTATACTAATTTTTAAAAAGTAACTTAAATAATACAAACGTCACTGACAAGGACTTAATGTGCAGCATTTCAACATTTTACAATGAATGGGGATGCATATCACTTATGTTAGGGAAAGAAAGAAAATTTTGTTATACATTAAATGATTGATGCAATTACTAAATCTGAGAGAAAGTGTCTTTTAAGAAAAAAACTTTTAATTACAGTGTATTATAGGATTTTTGTTTGGTGATTAAAGAAAAACCTCAAATTAAAAATATCACAGTAGAATTCAAATACACAACTTTCTAGCTAGAATTTAATTAAAGACTGGAAGTATTCATAACATGGAAATGTATCATTTCTAAGTTGTAAAAAAGAAAGGTTAATAAAAAGTGCAAAAACAAATTTTAAAAAAGTTTAATTATTTAGTATAACAAGTAAACATCTATTTTTAATAAATAGTTTGAAATATAATCAACATTTGATAGCACTAACTTTTATGAAGCTATTATTAAAAAAAATATTTCTACAACCAGTCTCAACTGAACAATTTTTATAATTGCAAGTTCAATGTTCATTATTATTTACTTTTTCATTTACAAAATACTGCTTGTTCGAAATCTACGAGTTTATATTTCTTTGAAAATATTATATAATTGAATTGTATTGATTTATAATTAGAAAGTAATTATAAAGAAAGGAATTATTTTTTACAGTAATTACAAAATACAAGACCTTCCATCGTATATGTTTTTCCAGCCCCAGTCTGGCCATATGCAATTATCGTGCCATTAAAACCACTGATTACAGAATCAACCAATGGACGAAAAACTTCATCATAAATATCAGCTTGACTTCTATAAATACAGGAAAAAATATGCACTTAAAATCATGCTAAACTTTTTCCTATACATATTTTGTAATTCATCAGTTCATTTTTAATTTAAATTATTAAAATAAACGATTTTTAAATAGGCATTATTTTAACCAATATAAGAGTTAATTAAAAGAGATTTAATGTTTAAATTGTTATGTAACAGAAAAATTATAATAAGTTAATAAAAATCTTTAGGAGTAATAATTGTACTATGTCTATAAGGGGTGAACAGTATTGCTCAATAGATATATACAGTACAAATAAAATAGTTTGCAAAATTTAAATTAATAAGTGAATCGTTTTAAATTTTCAAGTTTTTAAATAAAAATTTGAAAACATTTCAGAAAAAAATAATTAGTTTAGGCTTTTAATATTGATTTTATCTTAATAAATGTAGGGATAAATGCGACGTTTGGTATGAAGTGCTTAACTGGAAGCAAACTCCGTACATTTCGTATATTTTCTATTCAGCTATAATTTTACTAATGAGAGTATTACTTCAAGTATCTCTCAATTTTGAAGAAAGAATTATAGATACATTTGTAAAAGAGGTTATGAATTTAAATACTTACGCTCCGTCATATACAGCATCAAAAGTAAAATGCTTTGAACTTTGCTTGTTATTTGGTAATATTTCAATGCCGCCTCTTTCGGGATAAAGTTTCACAACACTATAAAACAACACATTTTTTAATGAGTGCAACTAAGCAATTTTGTCAGATAAAAGTATGTGAAGTATTGCCAGTAGGTGAAAAGTTTTATAAGGTAACAAATCTGAACTTTTTTTTTTTTTTTAAACTTATTGCTTTTTGGTTCAGAAGAGTTTAGGTAGTTTAATTTTACTTGTTTTTTAAAATACAGTAAACTCTCTATTATCGGCGGAATGAGGTGGCTCGGTATTCGCGGATAAATGAATTCGAGGATATTCCACAAAAGTAAAGAAAATATCCCAAAAATTGCTTCTGGGTTATATAAAAGTATAATAGTAGTATTATAAGAGAAATCTGCATGAATAACGCAAAGCAGTTTGATTAAAATCACAGCCAGTTTATTATACAAGTGACTCTTTATGACAAATGCCCATGATGATCCTTTATGAAAGCCCATGGTGTGCACCTGGCCGAACACATTTTGGCATACACCAGGTTTCCTATAATCCTATAATCAGTCTAATTTACATGCATTCGTGTTTTATAATGGATTCTTCGTTCTTTAAATGTATTAGTCGTGCTTGAAAGGAATTTGTTGTTCTTAAAAGGAATTCATTGTTCTTGGAATGCATCCTGCCAAGTTTTGAAACAGATAAATTTCATTTCTCTGGGTTTTGCTAAATTATTTTTGCAGGAGGAAAAAGGAGGGGGATCGTGGCCTCCTGATAATACGCAAAGCAGATATTCCGATAATCAGAAGTTTAATGCTCTGGTACTTTAGTAGCAATCAAAAAATTATTTTAAAAATTACCAAAATTGTTTTTAAAAAGTTAGGCATTATTTGGTTCACAAAAGAGTATCTAGATCTTTCAAAGAAAAGTCAAATACTTTAAAATATATTTTAAAATACTTATAAATAAAGTATAAATTGCATTCTCAAAACAAGAGGAAATAACATGATCATTAAAAAATTTTAGTTTTAAATAAGAGAAAGTCCATATTACGAGTGATAATTTGCTGCCTTTTCTTTTTCACTCATAGGGCGAGCTCTCACAACAACCTTCACAGTTTCAAGCTTTGTTTTCTAAAAAAAAAGGTCAACACTTTTACAAAATTTCCCAAAGTATATAGTCAACACTTTTACAAAATTTTCCAAAGTACGTACCATGCGTAAAATGCATGCTTAAAATTAATGCAATTTTTAAAAAAAAGTCAATGTAAACACTTAAACAGTGCAATGTCCAGATATGAAAAATAAAGAATCAGTATTAAAATTTATTCCAATTGAACTTCAAATAGATTTGACAAACCCAAGTATTATTTAGAATTATAATTCAATTTTAATGTAAACCTTGAAAAAAATTAGGCTAATTTAAAAACAAAACATGTTTCTTAAAGGACAGACTACATTCTTGGAAATTAAAAAATACATCTTACAGCATTGTCTGTTTAGCTTTTTCAATCACTTTTCTTGCTCGATTTTCAAGAAAATTAGATAATTGCCTCACTAATCCTTAAATATTGCAAGTTTAAAAACTGGTTTGATTTCAACTATTAAAGTAACCAAATAAAGTTTTTTTTTTTTTTTTAAAGCTTAATACCAACAAACATTGCAAAACCTTTTTACAATCTAAACTTTTAAAACAAACAGAACAAATTTATGCATGTAATATCATTAACAAAACTTCATCATAAAAAATGAAAGAGATACCTCTTTATGGTCCATAGTAGTGGTTGGTTTTCTAAAAAATAATCAATATCATTAGAAAATACATTAATATTAATATTTTTATAATACCAGTATTCCACTAAAAAGTTCTTATACAATAACATTCAATAAAGTCTCACAACCCATAGGCAAGATACATAAATTAGATAAAATGATTATATAATGGCCAGTCTGTTCAATGGCGACTTTGGCGAGCTTGTAAATTAAACCCAAGGTTGCCGTATTAATCAAATTGTGTGAATATGAATGAAATGTTAACCCTATTCAAGCATTTGCAACGCCTGGGGCCAACATAACGCAAATTGAGATATTTGCGCTAGAATCCATTATACCACAATCTATCTGTTTAATAAATTACAATAAACTTATTCTGTGGGGTCCAACTTCAAAATGTTAAAAGTACAAAACTAGAAGATCCAGGTCAAAAGGACAAATAGGTAAAATCCCAGTCGCTGTCTCCACAACAAATTACAATATTTGGGGAGTTTTTAAATATTGATAACTATACCAAAACCGACCTTAAGTTTGCAGTATACAAATGTTCTACGAGAAAAAGGGTAAATAGTTCTCATTTTCGAGTGCGATAATCGAATACAAAAAGGTATTTCACATTCAATAAACAAATTTATTTGTTATTTCAAGACATAAATTTATTATTTTTATTAGTTTACTTCAGTTAGAGTGTTATTTTAATTATTTTTTCCCTTCAATTTGGACGTAACAGGACGCACGAATATCAGGGTCAAATTATCAACCAATCGGAGCAGGCAAAGCTTCGGTGCCAGCCGCGTTGTTTACGCAAATTTTTCCGCGTAGTACATTTCTCTGCTGCAAACTTAAGGTCGGTTTTGGTACAATTCTGAAAACTGTTTACAAAATAGAATGATGATGAGAACTAAACAACTAACATTCAGAGAGAAACGTATATTATATGCAAACCTAAAAATTAATTAAATACATTTACTAAGATGTTAGATTCAAAATTGAAAAACTGTATAATTTCAAAATGGTTGTTTAATACATATTAAAAAAAAATAACTTTTTTCCGTCGAATGGGGTAACGCTGCCCTACAGGGTAACTTTGGCCCAAGCATTTAACTGTAAGGCTGACTTTTTTCTTGAATATTTTTACTCATTTGTAAAAAGTCAGAACTGCCACTAAATGAAAAAGGCAAGTACCTACATTTTAAACGAGTGCATGTAATGAGAAGTTATTAGCTTGAAAAGCTTGGGCCAAAGTTACCCTCCAGGACCAAAGTTATCTCTGTTAACTTAATTAAATATGTACTTAATAAAACTTTTAAATACATTCATTAAGTTATAAGACCCAAAATTTAAAAAGTATCATTTCAAAAGGGTTGTGTAATACTTAATAAAAACTGTACGTTTTCAATCAATCTCGAAAAAATATGTTCTTTAAGGGGAGGTTTAAAGCATAGTGTTTTATATCATTGCTTTGGAAAATTAGGTATTAATGTTCGTAAAATTTTCAACTCGTTATTACACAAATTTTTGTAATAAGATATATTCTTAAAGGATTGTCAGTCTTTGATAAACTCAAATGAAGATATTGTAAAAATATCAAAAAAGCACTCACTTATTTTAGGCAATAGATTATTTTTTGTTTTTGTAAAGAGTTTTAATATTAACTTCTCGTTTCCAAACAAATGCAGACATACATTGTCATTTTTACGATGCCAATTTTAAATAAAATATAAGAAAGTATCTGTATACTTTCGTTTCCATGGCAATAGCAATATGAGGCTTGGCTGAAAACAAATTGAGAGTGTAAGTGATAGTTTGGTTTAGTTTATTAAATTTACATTTATGTACCGCATTATGAACTAATACTGACAATGCACGACTTATCTTTTGTGAAAAAAAGAGCAAACTATTACACAAATTGTTTCAGATGATACACGTTCATGTTTTCAGTTTTAATTCGTACTGAGTTTCTTTAGATGCGTTTACATGAGCCATCGAATCCATGGATTGAAGAGCAAACTCAGCAACTTTTCCCTCTTGGGGATTTTCTCCCAGACGGAACCGGAATTGCAGGGTTTATTGGGGGTTTCGCAAACCCTCCAATGAACTAGGGTTTGATGTTTTATACCATATATTCGGCCACAGACTATCAGCATTCGGGATAGAAATCCTGATTGGGCACTTTTTCCCCTAATGAGGATTTTGGCATTCCATGGCTCATGTAAACGCTCCTTACATGAGCCATGGAATGCCAAAATCCTCGTTAGAAAAAATAAATCGTGCAGGATTTCCAACCCAAATGAGATAGTCTGTGGCCGAATCCATGGTATGAAACTTCAAACCCTCCTTCATTGGAGGGTTTGCGAAACCCCCCAATGAACCCTGCAATTCCGGTTCTGCCCTCGAGAAAATCCCAAAAGGGGAAAATTGCTGAGTATTTAAATATGAAATAAGTAAAATATTCTTACAAAACTCATTTTCCAATACCAAAACTTACGTAATTCCAGTCAAATATGAAAACAAACCGTTGGAGCTGTTGCTATCCACGACGGAAACAACCCATTTTTTTTTTTTTTTTTTTTTTTTTTGGGGGGGGGGGGGGGGGGGATAAGTTTAATATCGACTTTTTTTTAATTCGTTTTTCATGCATGCTTTTCAAAGATCAGACAATGGGCTTGTTCAATACTTGCCACAAAACAGCATTTTTTTATTTTTTTTTAAATAGCAGTTCGGAGCTCGTAGCGTTATAAAAAAAGCCAATGAGCTTGTTTCAACACTTTGTCAAAGAAAACAAAACAACCAATGGCATCGCAGTATGAAGAGCATGACATCATAATAAATATTACCATTAATTAATTTCAATTGGAATAACCCGCATGAATTAAAGAAGGACATTCGTAAAAAAACGTACTAAATAACTATAACATACACTTATTAATATGACTAGAAGATATTTATTTATTCCCATTTATTTATTATAAAATTCTCAATTGCCTTATTATGACGTCCGAGAGGTACAAGGGAAAAAAAAAACTACGAGCGAAAGGATCTAATTCCGAACTCAAACCAAAATGACCTCCAAGTCTCCCAAAAATAAGCACGGTAGTCATCTGACCAGAATAAAAATATGCGTCGACTCTTTATCAGTCGTTTGAGTTTCTGCTTTCCATTAATTAGTTCCTGAGATAAATCCAACGGGCATTTTGTTTCGAGTACACTGTACGTTTTGTGTCTGCTTGAGCTTTGGAGCGCTTCTTTTTGTTTAGGTATGGTTAATAAAATGTTCTTATTTATTTATTTTTCTAATATTATATGCTAATTTTATTTTTAAATTGTTTATTATTTTAAATATGAAAAATATTCAGGTTTCAGCATGTATTTTTGTTAAAAAAAATTTGAAAAAAATATGCTTGTTTTATTAAATATGACATATTGATATATATATATATATATTTAAATGTTTCCTCAAACAATAATTTTATATTAACCATGTTAAATTTTAAGGGAATAAAGTTAATGTTTGTTAATGGTTATTAATTCCTTTTCATTGATATATCTCATATCAATTACAAGAGGATCATTTTAGAAGGATGATACAGAAGGGAAGGGTGGAAAATATAATGTGATGAAATACATTATTGTTATATAAATAAATAATTATTAACGAATTGATGTTAATCACTTGCTGATCACAAATATCACAATTCCTAAACTGGATCATCTTCTGTACTGCAAATTGTTAATAATTAACGTACTATTGATTTTAATCATTTTTAAACTTTTTAATTAATATTATTATTTGGCTATTTCCATTCGTGACAGACATGACAAAAGACAACTTTCTTGGCTCTTAAAAAGTATTAAATGTTAATTGACTGTTTAAAAAATTACCATGGGGTGATGCAAACAAAGGTGTTGATTATAAAAAACGCTGAAATTTTCATTGAAGAGAAAATATTCAAAATAAATGGGGTTGAAACATGCCGTGACTGACTGACATGACAAAATTGAGACACAGATTTTGAGTGACCTTATATTATTACCATTTGCTCTTAACTGGTATGCATTGCAAGTCTAGAATTTTTTTGGAATCAATATTAGATTCTGATGTGCTAACCAGAAAGAAAAAAAAATAAGAAATTTATAAATAGTAAAATAATATATATTTATTAGCGTGACTGATATGACAAATGTGACAGCAGACATGACAAAGTTTTGATGTTCTATATTTAACTCAAATTTTAAATTTAATGTTCGAATTTGTTTACAAACTGTTTATTTTGAGGCATAAAAAGCGAAAAAAAAGTGTCAAGAATTTTTGCCGAGTAGATTTTGTTTGAAATAAAAAAGTTGAAATTTAAAAAATGATGTCCATGGCGCATTTTTGTGGAATCAACCATCTATACTTTTTTGATGATATTGCATCAATAAAGTATTAACTTCACGGACCATAGATTGTTTCCCGTCCCAGGTCATTATAACAAAAAGAATTATTTCTAAAGATTGAAATTGTGGTGAAATAAAGTATAGTTCTCCTGTCACTTCTTAGCACCTCAAATACTTTGATTGTGGAAGAGTCTACTTTGAAAAAGGATAAGGAAGATTTTGGTTTAGGGCAAATGTTTCTATATTTGGCTATTCATTGCTTTTGCAGGCGTACATTTATTTAAGGTTTAAAAACGGTTTCTCAACTGAAGACAACTTCAAAATTGCATTGGGTTTATTATTATTACATAACTATATTTTAACTTATAACGGTCCCCCGAGGTGATACTGAATTTGTAAAATAATACATACTACAAATGCAAATCTATTGACGATCAAGTCAAGATAGAAACAAAATGCACGTGCAATTGATGACGGCCATCAGCAATTACCCCTTTCAGTCCCAGTGATACTATTTGGCATCATTATGTTTCTGATCATAATTTTAAAAAAAGTAATGGGGCTGACATCTATTGGGATTAATAAAAAAATTATTTCTAATGTAAAAAGTATAAAGAATTGAATAATGTGCTTTTTGATATCATACATAGCTACGGACGATCAGAATTTTTTTAATGACGATGCCAAATTGTCATTGGGACTGAAAGGGTTAACTATAATCCTCCTTTCACCAATAAGCCATGTATAGTTTTAGTGTGACACTTTATTTACAGCCAAACTAACGAAACAATTCACTATTTTCGCCAAACCAAACATCATGGGATTAGATTCATTTTTTAGGTTCTCTACCTGTTTTCAAAATGGACTATTCCAAAATTTAAATATTTGGGATGCTAAGAAGTGACAGACGAACTATAAATAATACTCCTTAAAACTAAACGTGTGCTTTTTAACTAATGCGCATTAAATAAATTTTTAATCCCTGTAATAAGAAGCTATGATTTGTCTTAGATTTGAGAGCAAACAAAAATTGCAGGGACAATTACATGCCCGTAACTCTACCATTGCATTGGATAAAAAAAAAGCCAATATATAATTTAAATTTTTGGTTATTCATGGTTAAGGTGCAATTAACCCATATTTAAACGTCTATTTATTTGAATTTTTTATGAGCACTAAATGGCAGTAATTAAAAAAAACTGTTTTTAAAGGTCATTTTTTGTTGGCACTTGTTACGTTTTGTATTCCAACAGGTTAAAATTAAATAATACAAAAAAGAAAGCCAACAGCGGCAAGTTCCCTTGGAACCATACAACGGCTCTATATACACTGCTCAAAACAATTAGGGGACCACATGTTTTAAACCCTTTCGCTCCCAATGATTCCATTGGGAGTCATCAGCTTGTGATTTTTTTCTGACTAAGTTAAATTCGCCACTTATGTATCGTTAGATACATCGTTAGATGGAAGAATAACGTATTTTGAAGAATTTAATATATTTTTTATTTTCATGAAAATATGAAAAATATGGTAAAATAAATTTAACTTTAAAACAGTTTTAGAAAATTAATTTACCCTGAATTTTTCATGCTTGCATTTTTTAGATGTTTACAAATATATTTCAACTATTTTTAACAAAAAAAGTTTTTAAAAAATTATTGTTATAATTTATTAAAAAGTTATTATTCCATTTTCCCCCTTTAAATTTAAGTATTAAAAACTTAAGATTTTTTCTCCTGTTTTTTACTATTTCATTTCGAATGCATAGTGAACCTATTTAGCAAATTTTAGATTTATAGGATAAAAATTAAAAAGTGGGGAGTGAAGTTAAAGTTGGAATTAAAAAGTGCTCCCCTAATTGTTTTGAGCAGTGTAGCAACCAATAACCATGAACCAGTAAGTGCGTCTCCATAGAAATCATTCGAACTATACCACCACGGCAAATACACGTTTGTTATCTTGCAATGCAACATGTATCAGTCTTTTTATTAGAACTGTTTACACCGGTCACCATCTATGATGCACCGATTGGTTTATCTAAACAGTTATCGCCCTATAACGAAAACATTTTCTGCAATCAGTAGTATTTTTATTTTCTTTCGGTTTTGAAGTAAGTGTTTAAAAATAAACATCAACTGATGATGTTATATCTAGCAATATTAATGACAATTATTTCTTACAATATTTCCCGATGTTAAACGCATATTATTTTATCTGGTAAAAATTTAAAAAGTTATTGTATTTTGAGTTATTTCCGTGGTATACAGGGTGGTTATAAAATAACGCTCGCTATTCGGAGAGGTCTGTAGCTTGAATGAATAATCCAAATGCACCAAAAATTGAGACACTTTTACTAATCAAGAAAGGGGGAAAAACAATGGAATCATAAAAAGTATAGAATCCTAAAAAATAATCATAAAAAGAATAATCATAAAAGCAAACTCGTCTCTTGACCAGGGTTCTAAATTACGAGGCGTCGTCAATTATGGCCAACACAGCTAATTACGCCTCGCAATTTAGAACCCTTGTCAAGAAACGAGTTTCTTTTTTTTCGAAAAAGAATGGAATCATAAAAAAGAAAATCCTCTCCAAGGTTCTAAATTACGAGGCATAGCCAATTATGGCTAAGTACGGCCAACACATCCAATTACGCCTCGTAATTTAGAACCCTGGTCAAGTGACGAGTTTGTTTTTTATGATTCCATTCTTTTCCCCCTTCTTAATTAGTAAGTGTCTCAATTTTTTTTGCGTTTGGATTATTCATTAAAGCTACAGACCACTCCGAATAACGGACGTTATTTTATAACCACTATGTATAACTGTGTGGCGCAGATTATATACCACGGAGATCTTTGGTCTTTCAGATAAAATAAAAAAAAATAGAAAATTTTAAGTTATTTTATTTTAAATAATTATCGGTGCATTATTAGTTTTAAAACTAATTTTAAATGTAGATAGTCATCTATATGTATAAAAGATAAAAGGCAAAGTGCTGACTGACTGACTCACTCACGCATCAACGCCCAGCCCAAACTATTGAAGGTACAGCTACCAAATTTTAGGAAAATATTCTTTTTAAATCGTTGGCGTCATTTAAGAAGCGATTTCTCGAAACTCGAACCCAAACGGGCGTAGGATTGCAAAACGTGAGCCTATTTCTCCATGGGAATAGCTTTGTAAGATTAGAATTTATACTTTTTTTTATTTCAATTTAAAATGAATTTCCATGCGTTCAGCGTGAACGAAAATAAAGTATAAACACGTAAGAGCACGTGAGTTTATTGTGTAGGATTGTTATTTGAATATCATTATTTTATTTCATTTATATTGAATTTAATTCTTTTGATTTTTTTTTTGTTTCCGAATTTATTTTAATTGATGTTTACAAATGGTAAGAAATGGAGATATTGCTACTATACCAAACCGACCTTAAGTTTGCAGCAGAGAAATGTACTAGGCGGAGGAATTTGAGTAAACAAAGCGGCTGGCGCCGAAGCTTCGCGTGCTCCGATTTGGTTGATAATTTGACCCTGATATTCGTGCGCCCTGTTACGTCAAAATCGAAGGGGGGAAAATAATTAAAATAACACTCTAACTGAAGCTAAACTAATAAAAATAATAAATTTATGTATTGAAATAACAAATAAATTTGTTTATTGAATGTGAAATACCTTTTTGTATTCGATTCTCGCACTCAAAAACGAGAACTATTTACCCTTTTTCTCGTAGAACATTTGTATACTGCAAACTTAAGGTCGGTTTTGGTATATACCATATCTTCTGACAGTAAATTCGATAACTATTCTAAATCTGATTACTGATAAAACGTCTAAGAAATATAAATTTCCTCTACGTATAGCTATGTACTTTATATTTATGAAACTGGCGATTTGGTATATAGCTATGTTACATACTAGCCGATTGAATTTTGGCATTGACGGCTTTTGGCGAAATGTGTAGCTATTCCCATCCAGTTGCATGAGTTAGGTTTAATTATCTTGGCACTAGAGTTATACACGAGGGCTATTGGCCACGGGCGTCTTAAATTGGAACCACAGTCAAGTGACGAGCCAACACCTCAGTAGGCACGTAAGGCATCCAACGCAACTTTTAAGGACCACATCGTGCGCAGCTTCGGCACCTCAAAAAAGTATTTAACGTGCACTCCAACCACACGGGGTATTATTCAGGGCACGAGACATGTATGGTTGAATGGGCCGTTTATAGATCTGCAGTTAATTTGCTGATGGCCGGAGCAGAATGTGGGACCTTTCGCATGCTAAGCGAGTGCCTAACCAACTGGGTTCTCCAGCCCCTCGGGTGTAAAAGGGAAAATAGAAACTGGCCATTATATGATAGCTATTCTGGCAATTTTAACAGGGCCCATGGCAAAGCCCTCTAACTCCTAGAAGGGCCTGAATACAATTGGACTTCTTAAAAAAAAATATTAATATTAGAATGAGAGGAAATTATAATATATTGATTTAGTGCTGACCATTGGAGAGGGGATCAATTGGTATATCGTTAAACTAAAAGTTTACATAAAAAAGCAATCAACTTTATTAAGGGTACACCCGTGCAGCGCCGGGTTAAGACTAGTAGCATTTATAAATACAAAAAGGTTTTGTTCTTTTAAGTGTTATGTATTGTATGGAAATCTTTATTGGAAAGAATAAGGAATAAGGGGAAATGAAAATTTAAAAGTATAGATGAACCTGCTACTTCGCTTTCTTGGTATACAAACACCGTAGGAGGTAGTACATATACAATATACAAATCTAATCTGTTATAGCTGGATAGATACGATGGAACAGGAATGTTTCAGATGACACAAAGCTCTTGTTTTCTTTTTTTATGCGTACTTTGATTTCATTGGTTGCTTCGGTTTCACTCGCAAAGTGACCGATATAGATGAAAAGAAACTTTTCTTTCTATGCAAGCTTTCTTTAACAAATGTTTTGAACAACCATCCGCACTGCAAGAGGTTGACATTTAAAAAATTTATTTAGTCAAATATTCTTAGAAAACTCATTTTCGAATACCAAAACACAAGTTATTCCAGGCAACAAATGAAAACAAACCGTTGGAGCTGTTGCCATTAACGATGTGAAACAACCCCATTGTTTCATAATTATTTCAGAATTTTTAAGAAACCTCAACTTTAATTTTAAAAAATTGTTTTGCAATAAAAATTTATTTATTTATTAGGCTTAGATTAGAAATACAGCTTCAGCATTTTTCAGCTAACTAAAAAAATATATATTATATTTCGTTTAAAAATTTTAATAATTTTGCCGTTAAAATTGTAATACAGCATTCGCATTTAGTGATTTTATAGATAATTTAGAAATTTCGAGCTTAGAAATTTTAAGACTATATGTAAGTATAAATTGCATTTGTTTTTATAATTCGATGATTAGATAGCATCTTTTGTTTACTTATATCTAGTATCTTTGGTATGTCGGGAGCCTCTAAAATTTGCTTTTGACCTGGGCCCCTTAGTTGTAAGACGGTCCCTGCTAATGCCCCCAAGAAATCTGTCAAGATTCAAAGTTCTGACACCATGCCGCCATGAGATTGGGTGAAGTTTGAGTTTCCTATTGTAACGATCGTTATGGACCGTCACATTCACATTACGTCACAGAATTATTAACATTATAACAGTATAGCATATTTATAGCAATTTTTCCAGAGCAGCGATCGATCGTGAAAGACGCTACGATTACGGGGCTTAAGAAACCTAGGCCTTAGCTCAGGAGTCGGTCTTGTAACTTGCATGTAGTTTAAATCCTGTCCCCATGCAATTTATTTAAAATTTAACCAAACCTTAATGTTTACATTTTTTTTTTATAGATTATGGCAGAAAATTCTAAATCTTCAAAAACAAAGGATAAGTTGCACAAATGCAAAGTATGCCACATTAAATGCCCGGATATAGAATCATACGTTGAGCATTTGGAAAGTAAGGAGCACCATAAGGAACTCATGAAAGAGAAATACGGAGCGAAATATTTAGAGGCTAAAGCAAAATTAGATAACACTCCATCAATAAGCATGCAGCTACCCGACATGAAACCTATACGACCAAAAGATCAATCGGGCCAGGAACAAGACAGTAGCAATGAAGACAGCAGCGATGAAGAAGTCGAAGTATACACATGTGAAATATGCCGGAAGATATGCACTGGTTTTATATCCTATCAAATGCATTTAAAAGGTAAAAAGCACCAGAAAACTGAGTATAAAGCCAAGTTATTGAGAAATATGAAGGAGAATAACTTGATGCCGAAATCCTCCAAAGAAAAACCTCCTAAAGAGCAATCGCTCCTAGAAATGGTTCTGGGCAAGACCGAGTACGAGTATGCCTCGCAGGACATCGAGTGCGAGATTTGCCAGAAAAAGTGTTCTGGACTTGAATCATACAGACAACACTGCAAAAGCTCTGCTCACCAGAAGAAAGTGGCATACAAGGATCTAATAAACGAGATGGCATCAGGTGAAGGTCATCAACTAGCCGAGGCTGAAGGATTACAATTCTCACGTTGCGAAGTCTGCAATAAAAACTTCAGCGGTCTAGCACCCTACCAGCAACACATGGCAGGGATCCAGCACCAAAAACAGGCTTTGCACGCGGAAGAACTGTCCAAAATCAAAGACCTGATCATCAACGAAGAAGACGACTCTAGGAAGTTTCAGTGCAAAGAATGCGGCAAATCGTTCAGTGGACCGGTTCCTTTCAATGCCCATTTGCAGAGCAATGTACATGCCAAACTCAAGAAGAAGTCTTCCCAAATGAAGTCTTTGATGGAGAATTATCCGGAATTTGTGAAAGTTCCAGCAAGCATTCAGGATTCGGAAGACAGCGACAACGATAGTGATACGGAAAGCTTCATGTTGGTGTGTAACGTGTGTCATCTGGTATTCAGCGGCCCTGAAGCCGCCAGGGATCACGTTGAAAGTTCCAAACACAAAAAGACCATAAAAAAGAAAGCTCAATTTAAGAAGTTCCTGAAGAAGCAATCGGCAATGAAAGGAACGGAAGCTTCTGGTGCTCAAAAGAAGTTGAAAAAGGCAATTAAAGAGAAAAAAATTGACAGTTCATCTGACAGTGACAGCGAATTTGATATCATACATGATGTGTAATTCTGAAATATTTTTTTCCATATTATCTGAAGTAGAGTATCTGTTTTCTGTCAGTTAGCTCTTATTTTGTCGACGAAATCGTAAATTGTTAACCTTCACTTCCTTGTCTTTTCAAACACTTCTACATTTGCAGCAATTGAAAAATGTATTTTACTAAAATTGTAATAGCAAAGAATATTATAATATTTATCTGCCAAAATAAATGTCTTATACAAGTAGCTAAGCTTTTATAATAGATCTGCTCAATACATTTATGTACAAAATAATGGACAATTACCTTACCAGTCATCACCACTAAATGAACTAATTTAGGTCACTATAAGGGTCTCGTAGATTGCAGTACACCGAAACAAGATATTTCATGTATTAAATACTAAGTACGTAATTTTATTATCTAAAAATGGAACAAAATGACAAAAATATTCCAAATGATGTCGCTTCCAAAACCAAAAAGTAATTTTAGTGGCTCTAGAATCAAGTTTCAGCAAACTAATAAAAGTAAGCAGCTGATAAAACAAGGCATTACTTTCAATAAGAGATTGGTTTTTATTGATGCCCCATATAAGTTATTGATAGAAAGATGGAGTATCACATAAGAGTGCTTTGGTTGCTTCTTATTTTATCATTTGTTTCAAGATCTTCATCAGGTACGTTCGACTTCAGAACAATTCAAGAATTTGTGAAAAAGACTGAATTTTAATTTTTTTTACTGCTTTTATCTTTTACAGATGATTTTAATGAAACTTATATTCCTGGTATGAATTCATGATTACGTATCGTTCTTTATATACAAAAATAATGTATGCATTGCACAATTTTTTTTTAAAATTTCCCTGTAAAATTTTGAATTAATTTCAGATATGGAAAATGATTTAGGTAAAACTATTTTTAATGCTGTTATCTCATGATACAACCCATACATATAATATTACATGCAAAGATATATTTTCTTGGTTCAAATTGAGTCAAGTATAATTTAAAATAAAGGTATTTTTTCTAAAAACCTTAAGATATTTTTGAGAATATTTATATGGCATAATCTGTCAATTAAATATTAGACAAAAAAAATAAAAACTCAAAAACATTGAAATTTTGTTTCAGATGCTTATGTAGAGTTCCTTGCAAGCAGTAAGTTTCAAAATATAATTACTGAAAACAAAATCATGTTCAATATCATACTTAAAAAAAATATTGAGTACCTCTTATCATAATGCTTTTATTATAGTGCTATGGAACGAACAAAGTGAGTGATCCAACTTTTTTTTTTAAAAAAGTTACTTTTACAATGTTTAAATATTTTCCAAAATGTTTGAAAAATAAAATATAGTTCTTTGTTGTCAGTCAGAATAATAAAAATTTTTACGTAAAGAGCCATTGATTCAAGGAAAAAAAAAACCAATACTTTAACGCTATTTGTATGAAATGGAACATTTAAATGTCTTGGGAAATCAGCAACAGTTAAGGATGAAAGATAGCCTATGCGTTGTGTCTAGAGACTGGTGATTGCCATTTCACATTTATGCAAAGCTATATTAAGATTTAGGCAACTTCTCATTTGAAAGAAATTGAATTATACAAGTCATTTTGTCGAGTTAAAAAAATTAATTGATAGCTTAATAAGTTAAAATTTATTTTGTTTTGGTGTAATTAAAATTTGCAAAACTGTATGCTCATTTTAAAAATGCTAACAAAATTGAGGGAATAAAAAAATTACAAATAGTACTTAGGTACTTTATGTTTGCCTTATTAGCAATGCAGCACTAAAAAAAACATAAGTAGATACTTTATGTATGCAATGACAATTATGTGTAATGATTGTTGCTATGGTAATATTTTTAGGGGAGTGGAATGAACAAGGTAAAAAAATAACGTTTAATTAGTCAAGAAAATAATAATATCAAAGAATAAAGTCAGTTAACCAGCATATGGTTCCCTAACTTATCAAGTTTGCAGTAATGCTAATGCAAATTCTTAAATGTAAAACAATAAATTATTTTGTTAGCACCAATCTTCATTATGACACACAAAACATTTCTAAACTGAAGGAAATAATAAAAAAAATAATTGGTATTCAGTATTACTTGCTTTGCAAATTTCAATAAATGTGAATAATTGATTGTAATATGCATGCATTGCTTGCTACTACAGTGGTGGTCATAATTATAAGGACATTGGAAAAACAGCTAGATCTTTTCGACAAATCACGGTTGAATTATGCAAATTTTATGTCTGTTAACCAATAGTAAATTAAGCATTTTAAATAAGGTTCCTTACAAATATACATAAAATTCATAATTTTAAAATGCGCTATAAAATTTAACATACAGCGAAATTGGACAAAATTATAAGGACAATTGTATTTCTGTAAGTTAAAAGCATAAATTAGCAACAATTAGCAAAGTTTCGGCTTGTACACGTCATTCCATCGTGTTATAAAGATTATGCGAGTATTTGAAATTTTCATTACACTTATATTCAACCATGCCACTAGGTACGAAGCTTTCAGTGTTTGAAAAAAGGAAAATTAATCGCTTATAAAAATTCTGGACTTACCGGACGTGAAATAGCATTGAAATTGAATAGATCAAAGACTGTAATATATAATTTTTTGAAAAATCCTCGAAATTATGGAAAACAAAAACACCCAGGTAGGCCATTTTCTGTATCTCTGAGAGATAAAAGACGAATTATACGTAGAGCTTGCTCTAAAAAACAAACATCGACGGAAGTAAAGCGTGAACTGGACTTGAACTACAATGCTCGAACCGTTCGCCGTGTTTTACAAAATGCTAAACAGGTTCGATACGGAAAACTGAAGTCACGACCCCCTCTTACAAAACCCCAAAAGAGACTGAGAATGGAGTTTGCTAAAAAGTACATTTCTATGGGTGACAAATGGGATGACGTTGTCTTTTTTGATGAAAAGAAGTTTAACCCAGACGGACCTGATGGCTTTAAGTATTTTTGGTATGATCTTCGCAAAGAAAAAGAAATCTTTTCAAAGTGTTCATATGGCGGCGGCTCGGTAATGGACTGGGCAGGTTACGCAGCCTCTGGAACTACAGAAATAGTATTTCTTCAAGGGAAAATGAACTCAAATAGTTATGTTGATATGCTGGGTGACAAGCTCTTGCCACAAGCATCGTTGATAACCAGTGGTGACTATTTATTCCAGCAGGACAATGCATCAATACATGTATCCGCAGCTTCAAAATCATGGTTTAACGCTAATTCTGTAAAACTATTGACTGATTGGCCACCTAAAAGTCCCGATCTGAACCCAATTGAGAATTTGTGGGGTATTTTGGCTTATAAAGTTTACAAAAATGGCACTCAATACCATAACAAACGAGAACTGATGTTATCAATTGAAAAGGCATGGAAAAATATCTCTGCGAGCACCCTAAAGAAACTAACGAGCTCTATGACGTCAAGATTAATTAAAGCAATTGAAAATAAGGGTGAACTTATAAATTATAAATTGTTTGGACTTGAAAATTTTAAATGTCCTTATAATTTTGTCCAGTTTCCTAACAATGCATTTTTTGTTTATTATTTTTATAAACTCAAATTTTCTAGTTTAAGTTTTTTTATTGTTCTTAAAGGATTTATAGCATAAAGAAGCATTTTATGTCTAAATATATTTTCATTTAATTCAGAAATAAAAAAATTCTGCTCAATTTTCAGTTGTCCTTATAATTTTGACCACCACTGTACTAAATAGAATTACATCCTCAGACCCTATCAGTAACTCTGCAATCTCTTTGTATCAGCAAAGGGTCGTTGACTGAATTGTGCCATTTTTTTTTTATTATCTTCCATTGTAAATTTAATAACTATTACTGTATACTTAATAAGATTGAAGTACAATAGTAATGAACTTTTTGTATAATTGTTCACAAAATAAGAGTCCTCTGAAATAACCAAAGAAAATGTCAGATGTAGCATGACTACAATGCTTACCTACCCTTTCCGCAACATAAAAAATTGCTTATTGATAATTGAATAACATTACAAACATTTGAACGGCCATTTGAAATTTAAACTATTGTGTAAGTAGACAGCTAAGCATTCTAATTTACAACTAACCACCTCTAAACTATAATGCACATATTAATTTCAATTATTCATTAGTTAAAAATATCAAAAAATTCACCAAAACATAATTTATTTTATAAAAATGTAATTAAATATGAATAATTATACCAAGGAATAAAAGAACTTTTCTTACAGTACAAGCAGGCCATGCCCATATTCATGAAGAACTTTAACCATTTGTCATGTAAGGTGTCTTTGTTTAAAAGTGCAGCAAACCAACAAATGTCTTAATGAGAAATGTAGTCAAGTTTACTGGAAGAAGATATTCACTGCATCTATTTAGCAGTTAATCTACTTTGTAAAAAACAAAATCCTTGTTATTTCATTTTGTTACTTGACAAATACATTTTAAACCAAATTCAACTGGGAACTGCGTGAATATGCATAATAAGAAATAAATAGTTAAAACGAAATATTGTTTTATATTTTCTTATATATTTTTTAGAATTTGAACATATATAACTCTTATTATAATCCCCAAAAAAAACTATATTTATACTATTTAGAAGAATAACAAGTTAAAACATAGAAAAGTTAAGTTATTAAACTAAGCTTTAGTGAACCAACAATGTTAAGTATTCAAAAATTCATCAACTATAGTGATTTATTAAGTGAGAAAAAAAAATCTATGTCCTTTGTAGATAAAAAAAACTATTACTAATAGAATTTTTACTTAGCATAATAGCAATGAAAATTTAAATCAGTCAAATCATAAAATCTAAACAGGGTCTTTCCCAAATATAGTTTCTATAATATAAAGTATATATTATTATTAGGGCGAAACCAATGCATCAGCACAGAACGTTTGAAAAAAAAAAAATTGGCCATCAGCTGCCGATGGCCCTGAAAACCATCTAAATGCAGATGGAAACAAGTTTCTTTTATAAGGAAAAGTTGTGCAGATTTTTAACCCTTTTCAGGGTATATTCAACACAATTGAAAAAATATAAACATTAAGGACTTATAAAATAGAAGACACAGAACTTTCTAAAATATGGTTTATTTTTAGAATAATGTTACAAAAATCCAAGACGTTCGGATTTGACAATTGCGCTGGTTCTAAACTTATAAGACTTAGCGAGCATAAACAACATATAACTAATAATAACAGCTTTAATCCAGTACTTGAAATGCAGTAATAATGAACATTACACATAATGAAAACTTCACTTGTCTTTTGGTAATAAAATCCAAACCAAACTAATAAATGTACCTTTTAAAATGGAGCAAAGAGTATTATATTTAGGAACCAAGATGAACTATACAATCCCCAGTTGTAAGCGGGCACATGTTCGGACAACTAAGCAAGAAAAAAACAAAACCTGACTAACATGAAAATAATTTTTATTAGTTTTATGTTTTATATAAAAACAAGTTGGGTCAACAGGGTTGTCACAATGGTATAATGATTTATTCCTCAGCCTCAACAATACTCTTCTTCTTTTTCTTTTTTTTCTTCGAAGATGTAAGTGAAATGTCCCCATTTGTGGTGTTTGCTTCCATACTTGTGTCGAATCCTTGCGAGGATTTCTTTTTCTTAGGAGACTGTTCCTCCTCTACGGTCTCATTCATTGGTTCTTCGACGCCATTTTCCCTTTAATTCAAAAATAAAAATTATTAATCAAAGAGCATAAAAAAATGTATTTTCAAACAATGAAATGTTCATTTTAATAACAGTGGAGTTCCGCTTATCCGAAAGGTACAGGACCAAAATTGAGCAGTAAAAATGAAAAATTATGACATATTTTGAGAAATAAGTTCAACTTTGTAAGAACGTATTTATTTTTTGTGTTTTTTTTGTGTATACAATACATTCATATTTTAACCAAAAGGCTTCCTTCCAGGAGAAGAATTAAAAAAAAAAAAAAAACAAGTTGGTTTGTTACACAGAATCTGTCACTTGCATCGCTTCCACACAACATTTACGCTCTCAACAGGAAACAAACCAACAACACCTCAAAAAGAAATTCGGCAAACAGGGCCTTAAGCCAGTTTTAATTCAAACTATTATAAGTCAAAATTAATAATTTTCTTTAATCTTCCTTTGCAGATTTGATAATTAAACTTTATCGTTTGCTAATTTTTTTTCGAAAAGTTCGAAGAATACTGATGTACTTTTTAAAAAATACCTTTCTGCAGCCACAAGTTTACATTTCGAAGAAAAAAATTGTAAAATTGTTGCTTTAAAAATAAAAGCGAAACTGCATATTTTTTATGCAAATTTAGAATTTTCTATGCATCTTTCTTCATTCATATAAAACGGACCTTCAAAATAACTTTATTGTGCTATTACAACAATCCAAATAGAATTATATCACAAAAATAAATATTTTTTCAAGAATTTTATTTTAAATAAAGTTTCTCGTACATTTGATGTCACGGCAACAGTGAAATTATTGAATAAAAATGGAATTTGCATGTTATTTCAATGTAGATTAAATTTTTTAATGAAATTTGGAATGTAGCCTTAACTAATTTTTTGCTTCAAAATGACGCATCCCACTTGTTTGCGAGACTTTCGTTTCGTTCTGTGAAAGTGGGTGACAGACGGACGGACCGATTATAAAACCTTCCACTTCTTACGTTATAAACGTAGTGTGAAAGCTAAAACTAATTTTAATATTATATAAATCATAATGTGGATGTTAGGGCAAGACAGATGCTACAGCACTTATTGTTTAAAAAATGATATTGTTATCAGCTGAAATTGATAACTTTTTTCTGAATCCATCATTTTGTATGTTCTATTTGAGCTCAATTGAGATCATAAAAGTTTTTTGTCCAGATATGTTGATGATGCCTCGAAATATTTGCCACTTCTCAGCAAAAATGTTTTATTATTTGTATAACATAGTATAAGAAAGATGGATCAACCCAACCTAAGGGCTTTTAAAATTTGCATGTTCGCTTTGAAATCGCAGTAGCAGGCTCTTGTATATAGATTTATAGTTCTGGATGAATTCGCCTGTTTACGGCAAATTTGCCAAAAATTGCCATGTCCCTGTAAAAGGAAACTTCCTAGTTACTTTATATTTCTATGTGATTGGAGATTATCAATAATTCCCCAAGAGAATTATAACTGCTTTATTTCAACAGAGCTGCCTTTTGGCAGAGGATTACGATACGTCACCATAACAGTCATTAACCATTCACTCAACTTCAACAAAATTGCTGATAAAAAAACTCTTACATTTCTGGTTCTTCTTGATCCCTCTTTCGTTTCTTCTTTTTCGATTTTTTCACAACGCTTGTATCTAATTCGCCCTCCGTGACGACAGCTGATTGGTTGAGGGTAGAGTCCATCCCTGAAACCATGGATTCATCGGCCGATTGCTCCAGCTTGGCTTTCTTGGCCTTCTTTTTTTCCTTTTTCAACTGCTTCAGGATTTCAACTTGTGCCACCTCAGCCTGAAATAACAATATTACAAAATAAAGAAAAGTAGAAAATTTAAACAAAGATAGATGGGTAATTTCATGTAAAATTATCTTTTCTATGGTGTAAGATTATCGCTACAACTTTTAACGAAAACAAGAAGTTCTTAAAGAACTAAAATAGCCTACTTTCCTGTTACTTAAATACTTACCAAAATTCTTATCTTGAAAAAACTAGGCTCGTATCAGTAAGTGACATCAACAACCGTTTTTCCACATTAAATTTAAAATAAATTTCACTAAACGCAGCATCTAACTAAACACAGCTTTATTTGCAGTTATAAATAATATTTAATTTTTCGTAGAACAAAAACCAAAAAACTACTCCTCAATAAACATTTACTTGCTAAATTCGGCTAGTTTAATTTATTTTATTTCGAAAATTAAATAATTATAACGTAAATCGTTTTCAAAAATTTATATTTCAAAGAATAAATATGTAATATTCCTCGCTTTTAAATATAATGAAAACAATTCGTAGTGAAATATATATTTGACATCATCTTAAAGTGACCGATGTCTAAAAAATAAGTTTATTTTAATTTATTGTCGAAAAGAATTAAAGTTTCTCAAGCAATTGTTGCGATGGCAATGGTGATTTAATTCTAATGAAAATGGCTTCCTAATGTTTTTTAAATGAGCATTTAATTTTGATGTTTTTTAAATAATTGAAGTACTTCGAATTCGAATTCTTTTCTGAAATTTTCAATGTATACTAATTTCGATGCGCTGAATTTTTCGACGTATCTCACTTGTCCGTAGCATTTGTAGTTAAATTCAGCGATTCAAATGACTCGAAATTGAATTTCAATGCTAATTCAATGGGAAATTCGTCGTCAAATAGTACATTTATGTCCGTCCTATCGTACAGACAGACGGACAAAAGGTATGAAAGTTGGGTGTCTGAGGTTATACCTTTCTAATAAAAAAAGAATTTTTAAGATCGGATTGCTAGAACCGATTTTGGAAGGGGGGTACGGACGGACAGACAGACGGACATCGACCGCATGTCAATACCTACTTTTTCATTTTTTTTTAATTCTTCGAATTAAAAAAAAAGAAAAGTAGGCTAAAAAATAGTGAAAGAACTGATCTACACTTTAATGTAACATGCTTTACGTAAACTTGATTTATTAAAAAAATTAGTAAAGCTTATATTAACAACTTAAATTGTGATTTACACTAAAGTTACATTGAATTATTTGCATGCAAAATATTTAACATCTGTGAGATATTGAGCCACAATTTCTTTTTCATTACTATTGTAGCGTAACGACAAATGACCACAGGTCTCCAAATCATAGTGCCTTTATGTTAACCCAAAGGGGATAAATAGTCTACTAAGCCACATTTCTACGGCTGTATTAGATATTTGTACAAACAGTTTTTTTATACAATAAATACAGCTCACTTATAGTGCGTTATAAACCCACTTATTTAAAATTGGTGCAAATATTTTGTTGCCTAATTATTTATTGAATTTAAAAAAACATGAAAGATTGGGAAAAAAAAAGTGTTTGCAAAAATATTTGATACATCAGGAGAAATGTGGCTTAGAAAATCATTTTCCCCATTGGATTAACATAGAAGCACTTAGGTTTGATCTCATTGAGCCTTAAGTTGAGAACCATGAAAAAATGGCGATTGTAAATAAGAAATAAAAGTTAAAATAACCATATTAGATAAAGTTAATACTAAATTTTCAAAAAAAATTTGTCTACTCAGTTCGTAAAACAACATTAAAAGAATAAGTTTATATTGTAAGCAACCAACAAAGTTAACAACTCATTTAAGTTATGTAAAAAAAAGCCTACATCTTCCATAGCTTCTGTCATAGCATCTACATTCTTCTGTGGCAATTCTCCAGTTTCATAGAACTTTAGTCTTTCTTCCACTTGAGCTCGAAGCTTCAAACCAAATTTGTCAGTGGGGATATCTGAAATACAACACAACCACACACTTTTAGATCACAATCAATAGGTTTTATACTTGTTCTTCATTAAAAAAATAAACTCAAATAATTTTTACACACTTTTAATGGTGCTTTAATTTTATCACTACTGCTGATAAATAAGTATAACCAATGATTGATTGGGATCTTATTTAAGAAGTATATTTTCCCAATTCTGAAATCACTTTGTGCTATCATACTATACAGTATCAAGCATGGTTTAGCTCATAAGTCAAAATTACACAATTAGATTTGTTTATTAATAAGGCAAAAATTATACCTCTGAAACAATCAATTCTCGAAGCTACAGAGCACTTATTTGCCAGATATCTTGAAATGCGACCCTTGTTAATCTTGGCTGCTTTTGAAATAAACTTTGAGTGAAAGATAAGTCCGTACTTGGGAGTATTTCCTCTGGTCTTGAGAGCCCTGAAAAAGTGCAGAAGAAACATTAACTGGGTTTATACTGTTTTCAATTGTGAAATGTAGGAGTTTTAAGGAGTTACTTCAGGAATAAAGTACCACATATCAGGGTTGGGTTTTTACCGGGAAAAAACATTATATTTTGTATGCCTACAAATAAATATTTGACAATCTGTATATAGTTTATGTTTATAATATGTATACACACACCTATATAGACACACGTGTGTATAATTGAACATGTTTTTTCCTTTCTATTGTGGTATTAATATTTTTGAAAAAAGAATAATATATAGTAATTTCTATGGAATATTTGTTCTTCAAACATATCAATGCCATAACATAAAGAAACCTAGAATTCATGATCAACAAGAACATAAATTATTGATTTATCAGGTTTTTTTTAGGAAATAAATGTAATGTTATTTCAGAAGGTGGGAAAAACATGTTTTCACCAAGAATGGTAAAATCCATAGCAAAAACATGTTTTCACCAAGAATGGTGAAATCCATATCAAAAACATGTTTTTTCCGAGAGTGGTAAAAACCATTGGAAAAACATGTTTTTACCAAGGCGGTAAAAACCATGGAAAATACCGGTAAAAACCTCATATGGTAAATACTGTGCCAACCCTGCCACATATTCAGGAGATAACACAAATGTACTCAATGTATACCCTTAGAATAAATATTTAAGCTGAAATAAAAGCCTTTTTAAATCCAGAACATTGACCAGTAATTACAAACATTATGGATCAAATAAAATAAAACTAGCAACATTAAAACAAACTGTGATAACAAATAATTTGCCAACAGGAACAACTACAAAAACATCAAAACTTTCAGAGACAAGCAAAATCTGAATTTTAATTTTTAAAATTGAATTTTAAGAATTTGCAAAAAAACCCCTCTTTTTTACTATAAATTAGCTAATTTTTTAGGAGGAGTTAGGAGTTACTTTAGGAGTACAGTACCACAAATTCAAGAGATAACACAAATGTACTCAATGTATAACCTCAGAATAAATATTTAAGATGAAATAAAACCCTTTTTTTTTAAATCCAGATCATTGACCAGCAATTACACAAACCTTGTGGATCAAATAAAATATAACTAGCACAATTAAAACAAACTGTGATATCAAATAATTTGCAAACAAGAACATTTTTAAAGACACACATAAAACCTCCAGAGGCAAGCGAAATCTAAATTTTAATTTGTAAAATTGAATTCTACGAATTTCTTTTTCTATAATTAGCTAATTTTTCAGGAGATAAAACTTTTAATCGAATTCTAATATAAATTGCAGGAGTTAAAGGGCAATTCATTAGACAAAACCTATACAATTCAGGAGGAGTATCATATATTAATCAATGCAACAAGTCATTTACTTTCATAAATAATTATTTTAATTATGACTTGTTCAATAGTTACCTAAATAGAGCTTTTTCAGCACCCAGAATTTGCACAGTTGAAGCAGGATACTTAGCTAAGTTTATGAGGCTACCAGCATGAGCGATTAGACGAGCACCAACCTGTAAAAGAAAACATTAAGTACTCTGTTAAAGGTTACAAAAAATGACTGTAACCCCTTACACTTAGCATTGTAGCTTAATATTACTTTAAGATTACCATTCATTGAAAAGTTTTGGTAAAAAAATGTTATTTATTACCTAATGAAATGATGTTATAATTAAACCACAATGTCCTACTCTACATCCATACATAGTTCTCAATAAATTCTACATTAAAGATGAGAACTTAAGATAAACACTTTTGTTGATGAAACACATTGCATAACTGTTAGAAAAAAAAACACTATACCAAAACCGAGCTTAAGTTTGCAGCAGAGAAATGTACTGAGCGGAGGAAGCTGGGTAAACAACCTGGCTGGCGCCGCAATTTTGCGTACTCTGATTGGCTGCTCCTTTCGACCCTGATATTCGTGCGCCATGTTACGTCAAAATCGAAGGGGAAAAAAATAATTAAAATAACACTCTAACTGAAGCTTAACTAATAAAAATAATAAATTTATGTCTTGAAATAACAAATCAATTTGTTTATTGAATGTGAAATACCCTTTTGTATTCGATTCTCGCACTCAAAAGTGAGAACTATTTACCCTTTTTCTCGTCGAACATTTGTATACTGCAAACTTAAGGTCGGTTTTGGTATAACGCATTTTTAAATTATTGAAATGCAAATTTATCTACAAAAAATTATACATCATCATTAAAAACAATTCAGAGTTGAAGAAAAAACTACACCACAATTAACGTAAACATATTCAAGGCAATTAAAATGTGCACAGAAATACAACATTTCAAAGTCTGAATGGCAAAACTCCAAATTTCCTAATCAATATAGAATTAAGTGCACAGATAATCTTAATGCTAGCCGATTCATTCTCCTATACAAATATCGTAGCATATTAGTTTTGAAATCACAACTTTTGCAGAAGTATTGTTTTGCCACTTAAGGATCTCTTCACTAGGTACAAGAGTTGTCATAATATAACAGTAAACATCAAAAAAAAATAAATAAATAAATAAATAATAATTGAAGGAAAAATTGCATCCAGTTATTGAATAATTAACTTGTCAAGTTTTGAAACAATGTCACATACAGGTATCTATAATCCCACGAATACTTTTTGTAAAATTATTTATTAAATTTTTTTTTTAATATTCGAACCAATTTCAAAAAGTGGGATTGTCGGGACAAGTAAGTCAGGCACCATATGAAAAATCTGTATGTAAAAATATTCAATAGAGCCGGAGAAATGCGGGAGCAAAAATATTTTTTTCCATTAGAATAACACTGATGCACTTTGCTTTGGAAGCCTGCGATCCAGCGCTTATTTTCTAATAAGCACTATAGAGGGAACATCCCTTTAACACAAAATAACTTTGAGACCAATTGCGATGGACACTTACCACATCCCCAATCAATGCGGCTAGATTCGGAGCAACACTATGCATTTTAGACCTTAAATAATCTTGCATGTCTTTTCTGCGCAGGGAAAGGGAGATAATCCTTTCAGCAAAGACATATACGTTGGCCAGATCTATTTCAGAAATGTCCATTCCTATAAAAATAAAATAGATTTTAGTAAATATGATCAGAACTGCATGGAAGCTTCAAGATCAATGAAATATATCAAACGAAATATTGTGGAAGATAATCACTGAAATGCTCAGAAATGTGGTTTGTGCAAACTACACATTGCATCATAGATTGGGTGTTCGTTACAGTTACATAATTGAAAAAGGAACTATGTTAGATCTACTTCATAAGAAAAGTAACCAGCTACAGTTATTTAATATGAAAAATAACTAATTAGTTACTTTTAGAAATTTAGCCATCTTATCATATTTCAAATACTAAAGAAATAAGGATAATTGGAAAAAGGTGAGAATCAAAATTCAATGTTGGTAAAAAAAAGTGAAATTTTAAATGGTAGAAGTTGGTAGTAAAAGTGAAATTTTAAATAATGAAATTTAAGCTGAACTGTGCCAAGAATATTAGTGAAGAGCGGCATGGGGAACTATGGAAAAGTAAATAAATATTTTGGCACAGCCAAAAGTTAGTTACCAAAAAAAGTATCTATAACAAGTAACCCATTAAAATAATAATACTAACCCATAGAGCTACGGGCAAGTTCCATGACTTTTTGAACTTTTATTGGGTCCTTGAGTATTTCTTCTAACTGCTCTTCTATATCTTCAGGCATGTTTTTACGATCTCTGATGGCTTTTATGCATTGTATGTACAAAGCATTTTCAGGAATTAGTTTTATGAGCTCTGGAAAATGATGTGAATACCATTCCCTGCAAAGAAATGAGAAAGTTTTTTTTCCTAAGCTTCAACAGTTATATCATATACTAGATAATTTTTAATCTCAATTCATCAAATTTAAAAATTACTCTTAGAAAAAGCGGACTCAATATTAAGGTTCACGGCACGACAGTGAAGAAAATATGGCGGACCAAAGTAGAACTCGGTAGACAAAAACAACAAATGCTCCTTTAAAGCAATTAAAGAATGTAGTTTCAAAATTCACTTTCTATAAGAAACAGGGTCCAGGCTGATCATTAGTGACTTCTGACAATCTTCTTTAGTGGCGCAACAGCCCAGGATGGGTCCTGGATTTCCTCAAAAGTACTTTCCATGCCGACCATTCCATGCCATTTTGGCCAACGAACTCCAGTTCTGTTATTTCAAAACTTTAAGGTCTTGGGACCTAAAAGTTTTGAAAGCAAGGCAGTCGACCCACTCGAGTTAGGGTCAGCCTTTAACAGGAATAGCTATGGGCTTAGCAAGGAAGATCTTTTTTGTAGTCCTGCTGTTTTCCATTCGAACTGCATGCCCTGCCCATTTTATTCATTACATTGCTACGCACTTGACTACGTCTGGTTTATTAAGGCATTTGTGTATTTCTGAGTTTGATATTTTTCTCAAAAAAATTTCTGACAATGGTACATTCAATTTACTGAAATCAGAAAGTAAGGAGCTTTCTGCACAAGTTGGAAGCAAATGTAATCATGCCAGGATAAGCCTTATTAATTCTAAACTTGCTTTATAATTATTTACCCAGTATTGGCCACCCAACTCATATAAAGGCCATAAAGTATACTTCACACAAGCAACACACCTTTATCACAATAAATTAAATCTTTAATAGGGTTACATACTCTACTTATTTGTGTTAAGCATTTTCTTTTGAGAGAAACAATTAAAAACATTTTGGGGCTTTATTATACCCTGTATAGCCTGAATCCGAGCTTTGAAAGCATTTTCCTCCCTCCACCCCCCCATGTGGTTTTCTTCCAACGGACGCGAGAGCATTTCTTCCCCACCCAACTTGGGTTTGAACTGTTAACCTCACAACAGAACCTCAAACGCTTTAGGTTTAGAGAAGCGATGTTTCCCCCATTTCCTAGAAAACCAAGCAAAAGGATGGGGGCGGAAAGTGTTTTCGAAGCTCGCATAGCAAATGAACAAGGTATAGTCTCTTCAATTAAGTGCTTTACAAATTTATTTCGTTTGAGTCTTTGGTAAACATTGAATTAACTTACTAGAATAACATCAACTTATTATAGGTCTGAACACAAAGTCAAAACACCTGCAATGAAAACACACTTACCGGACTCTCATTGTAAATGTGTTAATATCTTTATCGAGTTGATCCAGCAAGCTGATACTCTGGATTATCATGTTGTCGATTCTATTAACGTTGAACTTCACCCGGGCTCTGGAGTAGTGATGGCCCAAACCGAGCTGGGCCTTGTTGGCAGCATCTAAATCATTCAGGCCCTCGACAAGGTCAGAAAAGTGAAAACGAATTCCTGGAAAATAATTGGTGTAGATTTAAGAAAAAGCTATGCATTTCGCTAAGTACAACAGCTTCTGTGTATAAAATAAGGCAATAATTAAGGTTTTTTTTCGCTAACACAATAAATTCAGAATGGACCAGTTATTGGAAATTCCGGCTACTTAAAATACATTTTACCTTATCCCCATTGAAAGAAATATTGATTGAAAAATATCATGCAGTTATTTTTAAATCACAAAGGCAAGGTTGTCTAGTAATCGTTGATGTATAGGTTCGATAAAATGCTACTCATTTCTACTAGTATAACACGGTACTGATTCTGCATATTTAATTGGCGATGACATAGCTTAAATTGTTAACACAATACTTGAGTACTTAATTCATTGGACCAGTTATTAACAGTTCTGGATATTTATAAAACAATATTCCATCAACAGCAATTGCAGGGAAAGAAATATAGATAAAAAATATTTGTACATCTTTTGTAGGTTTGGCACATTGTTGGCACAATTTCGAAAATGATTGAGGAGGTGAAAACTAAAGGACCATCTGAATGAGCAAACAGTTCAATCGTCACATAGCAAAAACAGTTAAATAATCACTCCTGGAAGCCCTGTAAACAACCTAAAATCCGCTCCATTTAAAAGAATATACTTCATAAAAGATATCGTAAAATTAGAAGATTACAAAATTACCAACCTCTGGTTAACTCAGCAACAACGTTCGAAGCATTGCAAGTTAAACCGAGACCTTCAGAAATGGCTGATGCCAACTTGGCATCGGAGACGCCAAGAACTACAGGTCTCTTTTTCTTGGGTTTAGGTACATTGTTCTCAAGAAACTCTTGAAGTTGGGTGTGGAGAATGCCTGGAAGAAAATAATAAGTTAAATGATGAATACATATGTGCAGGTGCACACGTCATAGAAGATACTAAAGGTTTCAAATAAAATGCCAAGTTTGTAGTTCCTACGCATTTTTGTTCAGAATGTTTATACACCCTACTTATATCACGGCCTACTCAAATACTAAGGCCAAAGAAGCTCTCCTGATCACGCTCGGGGACAGAATTTTCGACGTCATAGTTCCGAAAGTAAAGATAAACGGTCTCGAAACCTGTTCAGAAACTCTCTTTCACAGTTGACCACATTTTTAGGGTTCCGAATGCATCCGAACTAGTCTCTCAATCTTCGGCAATCGGAATAGTGACGTCAAAAATTTCGTCTAGCTCATGTTTGGGAAAGCTTCTCCGGCCTTGTTATTAAAGTTGGCCGTGCTTATACCCAAAATTAAGTGGAGGGTAAGTGTGTGTCCTTCAGGTTTGGGAACTAAACAATAACTCTAAAGACCTGGCAGAAAAGGCAAGATGAATATGAATACATATAAATATAAAAATGCAATCTTAACCAAGAATGGTTTCACCTATGTATCTAAATACACTTTTTAAAATCATTAAATTACAATATAAAGATAAAAAAGAAACATTAAATTAGGACACTAGATATACCATGCTTGATAAAAAAGATAATTACCCTCAGAAACACTATTAATGTTTTCTAGAGCATCTTTTCCTGTTCTGAAAGGCTGAAATGCAACACAGCTAACGACGTCCTTGAACAACTTTAGGCTTAAAACACTTTGGTGGATTTGGGATAAAAAGTCACTTTCTTCATAACCTGAAGACTTAAAAATAGCATAGCCAGCTGCATGCTCAAATAAAACATACAGTTGAGCCTGAAATAAAATTGAAAATCACATGAAAGATACAGTTCATTTAAGAATATAGGAAAGGCTGCTCATCACCCCATACCCAGTCCTCCTTCATTCGGGCTTGCTAATTGTAAGTGTATGGGGCAAAAATGGTTTTTAATAAAAAAAACAATGAACTTATAGGAATATTTGGATGCGTTTTTTTAATTCATAAAACTTCTACAAAATAGCGCTTTTATAGGTTATTTTTTTAAAAACATTATTTACTTTTTTTAATTGAATTTTTTTCTATTTAAAAAAGTAAATAATGTTTTTAAAAAAATAACCTATAAAAGCACTATTTTGTAGGAGTTTTATGAATAAAAAAAACGCATCAAAACATCCCTATAATTTCATTGCTTTTTTTTAAAATAGAAACCAATTTCCCACATAGACTTACCATTAGCAAGCCCCATTGAAGGAGGACAGGGCATGGGGGTGATGAGCAGCCTTAAGTGGGATTAAATCTTAGTTTCGATATCAACGACAGAAAAAGAGCAACAATTACAAGTAATTCCAATCAGGCAACCTGTTCAACTACATTCCTGCACATTACATGTTCTACTGCACTAGTGCGCCTCCCACGACATAGCAACCTGAAGGTCACGACATAGCAACCATAGCCCCTCCACCGCACCGACATAGAAAACCTGATGTCATATCTTGGCGACCAAAAAAAGTCATTGTATGTCGAAACTAGGAATTAACCTAAAGATGTTTTAAAAATTAATATTCAGCAAATAGGCATGGTAGAAGTTCTATTCGAAATCTTAGATCCAACAACTTAATTCGTGCACCTCAAACTGCAAATACACATATGTGGCACCATGAGTTTCGAAATGCATTTACTTTTGACTACAATATGTGCACTATGCCACAACCTACAACACAAAGCATTGGGTTGGCTGATTTGTAAAAAGTACGACTTCACCGAGAATAAACATTTAAGCAGATTTAACATGCACTCCCTAATCCCTACAAACAGTTTATTAATCATCAGACATTTTTAACTACACATGCCATTTATAGGTTGGCAGGGTTATTTTGGCGATACCTGAACCTAGGGCCTTTCGCATGCAAAGTGAATTATTTAGCCGACAGGGCTCCCCAGCCACTATCCAACGCCTTGATACCGTTAAAACTTAAGAGACTTTCTCCAAAAGGAAAAATCAATATCTTTCTTGGTTCACTGAGTTGTTCGGACGGATGTTTTCACGTGTTTTCTTCGCAGAATCTCTTCATTTGGGCATAATGTTGATTATTTGTATTCACCAAGTGGGAATAATAGTTTTTATTGAACCAAATCTGGCCTTGATATATAGGCACAATACAGGTGTTTTTGTTGGCCCAATGCTCATAAGCATTCATTCAGCCAATTCTAATTAATCCGAATAGGTGAGGATATTTTAGAGGATAAATTGTTTCATTTTCCCTACGTCTAACACAGCAATTGTGTAAATTAATCTTTATCGAAAACCCTACGAAAGGCTTCGTGTTCAGTTTCTAGTATTTTTGAATATCAGCAAAACAGTGGCTGGGGAATGATTGCCTAGTACTAAAAAATCAAAGTTGGCCTGGTACTGGCCAATTGTTATTGGGCCACTGCTTAATGTCCCGCACAACCCCGGTAGCAGAAACCGCGCAGCATGGCAGCAATGCTGCGGCCCGATCGGGGGGCTGCGGCCAAAATGAAGAACCTCCCAAACTGGCGATCCGAAAGTCGCAGAACTCTGACGATCCGAAAGTCGCGGAACTCTGACGATCCGAAAGTCGCGGAACTCTGACGATCCGAAAGTCGCGGAACTCTGACGATCCGAAAGTCGCGGAACTCTGACGATCCGAAAGTCGCGGAACTCCGGCGATCCGAAAGTCGCGGAACTCCGGCGATCCGAAAGTCGCGGAACCCCGGCGGTCCGAAAATCGTGGAACTCCGGCGATCCGAAAGTTGTGAAACTCCGGCGGTCCGAAGGTCGCGGAACACCGGCGGTCCGACAGTCACGGAACTACGGTGATCTGAATGTCGCGAAACAACGGGGATCCGAAAGGTCGACGAAATACGCCGATCCGTAAGTCGCGGAACTTCGGGATCTGAAAATCGCGAAACTCCAGCGTTTCGAATACATTGATTTTAATGACTTTTGGTAGCTTTTTGCTCAAATTCATGACTTATTTACAAAATTTACCCAATTCAAAAATTCATGACTTTTTATATGCGCTAAAACCCTGCATTTAGTCAATTAATATTTTATGAAAATTAGTTTATATTTTTAACTTGTTATTTATATTATATGTGTGCACATATTTATAATTGTGCACCTAAGCCACAAGACTTCGCCCACCTGGCATAAAAACTTAATTTTAACCCCTGGAGTTTTGTAGGATTAAATTGATAATATAGAATCACGCCGGGGGAGGGGGTTCCTTATTCCCTACAGCCAAATTTTTCCCCTAAAATGGCATGCTGCAGCCACATTCAGAAAGTTCTGCTACTGGGCGCACAACACTGTAACAATGGGTATCAGTATTGGCCTTGTATTGGGGAGTGCACGACTGACCGTTTGGCAGCTGTAGCCAACACTGGAAAACCAGTTCGCCATCACTTCAAGGTTTGCTGGCCGTAGTTATTGCTCATAGTATGTTATGCCTTGCTTAAATTTTAAATGATGGCTCTTTTGTTAAAATCGTTTGAGAGGTAAGTAGATGAGTTACATTTTTATATTAGTAGTTTCAGAAAATCGCAATGACAAATGAACAGCCAGTTGGCAGTTGTGATGTCGTTTAATTGATATTACAGTACAATGTGTCTAACCAAATACTGCAAGACTTAATTTCCTTATCATACAAATAGTATGGGTAAATATGCATTAAATACAAGCACATTCATTAATAATAAATTTTTAGTATTTATCTACTTCCACCTGATGATTTTAAAGTATACGATCATCATAACAAACTAAAAACAACATTAGAAAGAAAGAATAACTAATTATAAATAATAACAGTTTCATAAACTAGTATTCAAGCATAATATCCGTTAAGAAATTTGATTCATTATAAATAAGTAGTGTTAATAATTTCCGAGGATCTCCGATTTTTCGAATGTCACGGAAATTTATTAAGTTATAAATGTCAACAAGCTATTAACATAAAAAAGATGAAAACAAATATTACTAAATACAATAAAAAGCACTTACCATTTTTAAAAATTTTCAATGTACTTAATAATTTAATTCAGCGTGGAAAGCATGCCGCATGCCGTTTATTTTTTTCCTGCGCTTATGAGTTGAGTTGAGTTGTATATTGAAACTTGCAGAGAATTAGATTAAAAGGCTTTGTAGACAGAGCATTTTTGGTAATAATTTGCAAACAAGAAATTTGATAGAATTAAGACCTATTTAGTTAATGAAATATCAGGAATAAAAACATATTTTCTTAAAGAACTCTGAAAAAGAGCCCAATGGACAAAAAAAAATTTGAATGTAAAAGAGATTTACGATAACCGCACAAAAACAAATACTTTTTTAATAGTGTCGCCATCTAGAAGTTTAAATTTATTAAAAAAGTAAACTAAAAAATATATTTAACGATTTTCTTTAATTTGGTTAGCTGCAATATATAAATATTATGTAATATAATTAAACAAATAATATTACAACAAAACAGAAAATTTTTTGACAAGTCTATTTAAGGGAGATAAAGTTAATTTAAATCATAATTTTTTTAAAAGACTGAAATTTTAATAGTGCTGCCATCTATAAGCTGTAATATTAAAAACAAATCAAATAAAGATATGTATTTTCTTTTAAATATAATTTTGTTTGTATATGTAAAGTGCACACAACTAACAACTTTGCAAACCCGACCAAAAATGGGTGTTATTTTATATTATGTAAGCTTATTTTTATGACCATCGATTCCCGCCCCCTAATTTTTTCATTTTATTATTATTAGTAAATTTCAAAATGCAATTCTAACCAACAAATGCAAAATTTTATTATTTTTTCTTAAGAGAAATCGGTTCACGTTTTGCCTCTTAAATTCGTTTGGGCTGGAATATAGAGAAATCGTTTCTTAAAGGACGCTTTCAGTAAAAAAGGAACAAGCTTCTAAAATGTCGAATCTGTACCTTCCCTTCAATATAGTTTTGTCTGGGTATTGATATTAGCGAGTTAGTTAGCCAGGACTCTGTTTCCTTTTTCGATACAAACACATTACGCGAAATTTAAAAAGTAACAAAAATTCCCCACGAAATATTAATAAATAAATATATTTTAAAAATAAATATGCATAAAAAAGCGTCATCACTCTAAGCAGCATATTATTTCGACAGGTACTATACCGCACCAGGTCCAAATTAAAAATGAAATTTAATTTCTTAAAACATTTATTCTATTTTACAAGTTGACTTATAATTAAAAAAAACTTGAATTAACAGATAGATATACCTTACACGTTAATTATTTCCCCCCCACACATTTATTGAAACCCCATAAGGTTTTCTCCACACCAAACACTAATAAAAAGTACTCCTTGAAAACTTTAATTTTTTTACAGGACTATTAAAACAACCTGTGGGCAAAAATTAAATTTTTGATTAGCAAAAGAGTGTCCATGCGTCCATGTACTGCTCCCCCCGACCGGTACCTAGTCAGGTACTCATTTACTTCAAACCTCTAAAGTTAGCTGAGTTGGCTAGGTCAAGAGTGGGTAAGAGCAGCATGAGCCATGACCGGTCCATGTGACCACTCGGCCACTCAAGACCAGCAATTTGAAATCATATTAATAATTTAACTAATAATTTAGTTAATTTGTACTTTCCATACTTTATTATTATTATTATTATTATTTTGAAAATACGTTTATTATCGAATTAAAACACTTGTTGAACTGTGTTTTACAAAATAATGTTTTTATGTCTTCGCTTGTGGAATTCATGCTGAGGAACAATATTTTGTTTAAAAGTCAAATTGGTTGAATTGTAGTAACATTTTATTATGAGTTTTTATTGTATTATTTCCATTAAAACTCAACCTTATTCAACGATTTACAAAATCAATAATAATAATAAATCAGATGAAGATGTTCTTGATCAATCGCAATAGTGTTAATCCAACGAACCTAAATGAAAATATGGGGAATCAAAGTACTATATGAACCAGCAGTACAGTATGATATAAAAACGATACTTAATTATCAATAACAACAAATGTGTTGTAATTTATGTATTATATATTTTATAATATAATTTTTTTTCTGTTACTTGTTTTATTTTTCCTTAAATCACGTAGTGGTGTATCCGGCGTTGTCTAGTGGTTAGGATACCCGGCTCTCACCCGGGAGGCCCGGGTTCAATTCCCGGCGTCGGAATACATTTTAAATCGAAATTTTGGACATTAATTATGAATATTATTGAAATTATATTTTTAAACAAATAGATAAATTTAACTTTATCTAAAAAATTTACAAAATAAAATTTATTTTCAAAAGTAATTATCTACTATTCAAATAATTTTAATCTTCTGCTTGTAACAGAAGTAAAACTTATTGTGTCTAACGCAACCTTCTCAACAAAATACAGTAAACTCCCGATTATCCGCGGGTGGATTATCCGCTTTGCGGATTATCCGCGGGCCATTATCCACCCCCTCCCATTTTTCAGTTCAAATATAAAAAATTAAAAAAAAAAACGATAAATAAATTTTATATGTTTCAAAACTTTTTGGAAGAATGCTTTCCAAGAACAACTAACAAATTAAAAGAACGACGAATACATTTAGCAAGAACAACGAATACATTAAAATAAGAATGACTATAGGAAACTTGGTGTTCATGTTCAGCCAGGTGCACACTACAAACAGGTTTTTGTCAAAAAGCGTCACTTGTAATATAAACTGCCCGCTATTTTAATTGAATTGCTTTGTGTGATTTTGATACTAGCGAAATGCGGGAGAAACTAAAAAAAAATTGTCTTGACAATTCAAGATGAACTACAACTCATTAAAAGATAGAAAACGGATCCTCTAAAAATCAAATGTGCTTGCTACTGGCATTGGAAAAACGACTGTAATAGACATTTGAAGTAAGTAAATTTGTACATGCTATATACGATTACATAATTTACTAAAATAAAACCAAGAAGAAATTTTGTTTGTAGGCATTTTCTTCATTTTTGCGGATTATCCGCGAATTCGCTTATCCGCGGAGGCCGTGCCACCCAATTCCGCGGATAATCGGGAGTTTACTGTACATGGTTAGTTAACTTATTGTACGCTTTGCATAAAAATAATGATATTTCTCTAAAGCACATATTGTATTCTGGTCCATTTCCTCCTGAACGTTCACCGCCAAACTCTTACACACATTTCTAAGATTCAACTGTGAAATTTAGAATAGTATCGTTAAAATAAAATTGGTAATATTTTATGAAATACGGTTCTGCAACCGGACATGAAATATTTTCTAGTCTTAAATTTTTTTCTTTTGAAATTAGGCTAAAAACATAAAGTTTTTACTACATGTTCAAATAAACAAAAACACGAATGAACTGTATTTTCTTATTTGCCTATTAAACAAATAGGTATTTGCCATTTGGAGAGGAAGGCGAATTAACGTTTACCTAATATGTGGTATTTAAACCTCGCTTCAAGAACGAGTGCTAAATAAGCAACAACGACTCGTCCATCGTTACTTTTAATAATTCCCAAAGTCTATACTATCGTTTTTTGAATATTAAATAAATAGGTATTTGGAGATGAAGGTAAATTAACGTTTACCTAATGGATGGAATTTAAATCCCGCTTTGGGGAACTAGTAACAAATAAACAACGACGGTTCGTTCATATTGATTTATTACTTTCCAAAGTCTACATAATAGTTTTTTTTTCATATTAAACAAATAGGTATTTGGATGAGGCAAAATAACGTTTACCTAATGGGTGGTATTTAAATACCTCATTGGGGAACGAGTAACAAATAAACAACGACGATTCATTCTTATTTATTTATTATTTCCCAAAGTCTATATTGTAGAATTATCGATTTTTTTGTTGCATATTAAACAAATAGGGATTTGGGGTAGAGGGCAAATTATAACGTTTACCTAATGGGTGGTATTTAAATACCTCTTTGGGGGGCGAGTAACAAATAAACAACTACGATTCGTTTATATTTATTACTTCCAAAGGTCTATACCATCGGTTTTTTTTTCATATTAAACAAATAGAGATTTGGAGATGGAGGTAAATTAACGTTTACCTAATGGGTGGTATTTAAACACCCCTCGAGCAACAACGAAGTAAAAATAGACGATTCGTTCATTTTTGTATACACTATGGATGAATATGTATAAAACTTCCTAAGGTCTTACAAACTTTCAATTGATGATTCGAACTTGAAGGAGCGTGGTTTGTTTGTGGGGTAGTGTCTAAGTAGTTGTCACGTCAACGAATTAGCTACCGGGTGGTTTGTTAATGGGATATAAGACAACGTTAGACAAAAATGCGGCGGTGAACGGTTCTTTCGTCCATTGTAGAACATAAAAAGGCAATCTTTAAAGAATGGTCGGTAGTAAGCTTCATTTTTGGGGAACACTAGTTTTTGTGCATATATTATATTGAAAAATACCTTGGCTTTTTCCACTTGATGTTTTAAAAAGCGAATTCTTTGATAATTTTGCCAAGTCATTTTTGAGAATTGGTTGCAGAACCGGAGCCAGACATTTATTTTACGGGTTGGGATGAAATATTGATAGTAGTATTTTCTTAAAATTAAACACTACAAATGCGTTACGCCTCAACGCTGCTTCCACTCTTAAAACAAACGAGCGATTTTTGCTCAGTCTGAGTTAATTTTCACTCCTCCAGTCTAGAAAATGCACTTCTCCTACAGGAGTGGATCCCTTGTGTGTTAAACCTCCGACAGGATCACTCCAAGCGAGTGATTTTAACTCAGTCTGAGCTAATATTCACTCCTTTCCAGTGTCGAAAATGCACTTCTCCTACTAGAGTGGATTTCACTCTTTTGTTTTAAGAGTGTACGATAATTGCTTTGGATTAGAGAAGGCCAATTCAACTAATGAGGTCACAGAAGCTCTCTGTGATGTCACACCATAGGTCCTGTTGGGGTTGTCAGCTGTTCCGAAAGAGAAGAACAAAACCTGTTCGGAACTTGGAAAGTACTGACGGTTGGGATCAGGGCCTGCTCTAGGAAATCTCAGACTATAGGGGAGAGCAGGGGAATCCCGCCACCTCGGGTAATGCCGCCACCCCTTGTATCTAGCCAGCGGTGTGTGTGGGAAGGGGCTATGAGCACTGACCTGTAGCAGGAAACAAAGTAATTTGTAGTATAGACGCTAATGGCCGTGCGGTGAGTTGGTGTAAAGTTATTTAAAAAATACGGTTTTTAGTGAATTTCATCTAATATTGAGCCTTCTGAAATTAAGCGATAAGTGACTGCTATCTCTAAGTTAGATAAATCAGTTATGTATCATTTAAAAGAGTAATTATTTAGCTATTTTATTACGTCGTTAGTTTGGACGCTAGGCTAACTATTTTTCTTTAAACAACCGTCTATGCCAGTTTGTCTTACTGGGGTAATGCCGCCACATCACTCTGGGGTTATGCCGCCACATGCAAAAGGATGGCGGCATAATCCGTAAAATAGAAATTTCATATATTTGCCCTACAACCTAGTAGTTTTCGTTAGAGATGCCACGTATCCGAAAAAGAATAACTGAACTGGTCAAATAGACCAACGAAGCTTTAAAAAAACCTGCATAGTTAGTTGCACACAGAAAGTTAGTACACTCTCAAAAGAATTTCCTTCAATTCACGGAAAAAGTCTGTGCAGCACTGCTACCGGAATGTTTCCGTGAATTGAAGGAACACTTTGGTCCGCTAAAAGAAGGAAGTATTCCGTTTTTTTTAAAAGATAGGTCCGTTGTATTTATTTTTTCGTTAAAAAACGAAAATTTTATGTATTTTAAAGAAATATCGAACTTCGAGCGACATCGTACGCTGAAGCCGTCGGGACTTTGGACTCCACAGATTTAAAGAGCACGTCTGTCCCAGTGCCCTCAGGCCCTAAACTTCCCAGTACACATATCCGATTTATAGGATGATTGGCAGTAGGTGGGATTCGAACCCCCGCACTCCTGAGAAGGCTGAATCCTGAGGCGGATGCTTTAACCTCTCGGCCATTGTGACACATCTCTTCAAAATATTATTATAGGAGTTACTGCTGCAAAAAGTCGTGATGTCGATAGAAATTAATGGCGGCCTCTTCGACCCACCAACAATAATATCGCGATGTGCATGCGCGGTTCAAAGAAAACGGAATTTTTCTGTTTTTTTATAAAACGGAAAAACTACTGTGAAAAAAGACGGAAAGTTTAGTGTATAAAGACGGATTTTTCTGAGAGTGTAGTTGTACCCTGTACAATTTACCATTCCAAAGTTAATTGAAACTATTTTAGTTCTATATGTATTGCTTTATTATGTAATTTTCCATTATTTATAGATTATTTGCTTTGTTTATTGATGTGGCGGCATAACCCCAGATACCGGGGTAATCCCGCCACTGTGCGAGCTTTAGAAAAATACAATTTTATTCAGTTTCTATTAAAATTTAAATTTTAAAAAATCACTACAAGATAGGTTATGAACTGTAGTATGCTATAATCATTACAATTTACATTAATTGCAACACAATTCTGCATGAAAATTAATTTTCCCTTAAGGTGGCGCCATTCCCCTTCTCTCCCCTAGGCACAACCTATTTTGGGGACCCCTTTACGGAAAATTTTATGCATGATTTCAAATAATGATGGTGCTATATGACCCATGTATAAAATTTTTGCTACAATTTTATAGGCTTACTTACAAACATCGAACAAAACAATAACCTAATGTCAACTACTCACTTAAAATTTCAAAAAACAAAGTGGAGTATCCGAATTTTTTTAGTTTACTGATATTTTGTGGATTTACAGTATTTAGCATAATAGAAACTGAAATTTAAGGGGCCCTAAAATATGGGGGCCCTAGGGCCTAAACTAAACCCTATGGGGGCCCTAGGCCCGGGCCTAACAGGCCTTATGAAAGAGCAGGCCCTGGTTGGGATCGAATAGGTTTCGTTCTTTTTCGTCGGAAAAGCCAACAATACGAACTTGACGTATAGCTTGACATCACGAAGAATTTCTGTATCCTTAATTGATGAGTGGGCCATGGTTCAGCTCAACGGCAAGTGTCAGTCTCGTCACTTGACCGGTGCTCAAATTATGAGGATTTCTTGTTCCTCTAGTGAGACGTTCATCCATCCAAAACCAAACTACACTCTTAAAACAAACGAGTGAATTTAACTCAGGCTGAGTTAATGTTCACTCTATCCAGTGTCGAAAATGCACTGTTCCTGTATGAGTGGATTTCACTCTCTTGTTTTAAGAGTGTAAGTTATGAAACGTGATTTCTGAAAAACTGTTGATGTAGAGGCACACGACATTCGAATAGCGAAATGTAAAAAAGCAATCAAGTACTCTGAAAGTTTTCCACACACGCTTTCACTTTTACTAAATGTCGAAACGATGATGTCTAGAGGGAAATATCTCAATCGAGTTGATCAAAAACATTGACAAAGTAACGAATGCGGGACAACAATGGGTCGACCAGACGAGGAGTATCTAGTTTCAATCTGTCTCCTGGAAAAATTACATTGGTTCACATACCTGAACAAGTGCAGCTTTCATTTTGGTTTGAATACGTATTTCATACTTGCATTTAGTTTAGCTTGGACCGATTTCATCAAGAAAGGTGAGTTAATTACTTTTTTTTTGGTGGTTGTGGTAATATGACCCCTGTGGGATTAATGGGTAGAGGAAGGAAGTCTCTTAAAAGTCTGGAATTATTTTTTTCAGAAGCCCCATTAGTAACTATTTTATTAAATTGAGTTAAATAGCTATTTAAGCAACTAGTGCCGAAAATAACACTTTATTAAGAGAATGGCTTTTATTTCACGAGACCGTAGGTCGAGTGAAATAATGACAAGAGCTTAATAAAGTATTATTTGGCACGTGCTTGATTACAATATTTTTATAGTAACGCGCAAAAGCGTGAAATTTGTGCTCTTACTTTTGTCTTGTTTAATTTTCTTTAATAATTTTTGTAGCACTAGTTTCCATGGAGATATTAGAAAATGCAAAAGTAATAAAGTCCCACTTTCGGCACTGTCTATGACGTGACGTAAGACGTGGCGCACTGTCTATGTCGTGACGTAAGCAAGTGAGTGTCGTGTAGTGTAATCGTTTCCGGCTGCCTATTTCTAGCCTCCATTAGGAGCTTTAACACAGCCAATAACGCCTCTTAATTTAGAACCATGGGCAAAGTGACGAGGTCGACACTTGAGCGGGCACCCAACGGAACTTCGAGCGATATCGTACGCTGACGCCGTCGGGACTTTGGACTCCACAGATTTAACGAGCACGTCTGTCCCAGTGTACTTTCCCAGTACAGATATCCGATTTATAGGATGACTGGCAGTAGGTGGGATTCGAATCCCGCACTTCTGAAAGGTTGAATCCTGAGGCGGATGCCTTAACCACTCGGCCACGGACGGGCCAAAGTGTCATTTTCGCTGCGATTTATGAATGAATATGATTTAAAAAAAAGTTGCACATTATCAAATACGATCGCTCAATCAATAGGATAGGCACGCTCAATTTTATCAAAATTGAGTAAAAACATTTTTTTTTTCAATATCTAGCAAACTGTTTCGTTTACTTATGGGGTGTCCGTAAAAATCGACTCTATTGTGAACCATTGCGTGTGCTCTTACTTTTGTCGCCACTTACTTCTGTTGTTTGCGCCATTAGTCGTTTTTTGATTTTAAATCAAATCCTTTAAACAATGAAATAATGCCTTTTAAATTACATATTGGACATTGGATGAGGGAGCGGTTTGTTTAGTCTTACTCATAGAGATCTTTATAAAAGTATTAGAGTGGAGATCACGTGACCTATCTATGCTAACGACGGGACGAGCCTGGGGGCCGCCATCTTGAGTCCGAGACCAACTTTTTTAAGTGGAGATTGCTTAGAAAAGAAATTAATTAGTTCTAAAACATAAAAAAAATACCATAAAAATACTAGCTGCATTTTGGAATATTTTTAGTGACTTTAAAAGAACTTGAAACGCTTTTCTAGAATTTTTATAATATTTATTTTGTAATTTTAGAATTAAATTTTATTTTTTGCCTAGCATTCTTTTTCTTTTTGTGATGGCGACACTGGCAACTTGCAGCCATCGCCGTCACATAGAAGAATACGCGAAGTACATACATTTAAGAAACATAACACAGTCAACATACGCTTATTAGTTTTGAGAGAATATTTTTCAAACAGCGTTGGACCAATTTTTTTTCTTTTTACAGCAGTCACTAAACAGATTCCAAACTGAAGCTAGTATTTTTATAATATTTTTGTAATTTTTGAATCAAATTTATTTTTTTCTAAGCAATCTCCACTTGAAAAAGTTGGTCTCGGACTCAAGATGGCGGCCCCCAGGCTCGTCCCGTCGTTAGCATAGATAGGTCACGTGATCTCCACTCTAATACTTTTATTGAGATCTCAATGGTCTTACTAGAGTTACTTGGCGACTTTCTGACGGCTCCTCTTAATTTCACACGCCAAGGATCTTCATCTTCTTCTTAAGAATAACTGTCAGTCTCATAGAGTTAATGCATTAGTTTTGGAATAACAGCTTCTGCAGAAGTTTTGCTTTTCTATGTTAGCCCCTTTCCCCTCAGGTATATGGGAATCAACCTAACGTCGAAATCCAACAAATTTGAAACGAAAATGTTTTCTAGTTATTTATTTATAGATTTTTTAAGTTCCAAAATGCCGAAATATACAGCAGATGGCGACACTATTTTAAAACTTTATAAATTAATAATTAAATTACCGGGTGTTATTTTCTTTTAAATTTTGTTTTAAATTGATGTCATGGTGATTCCCATACCTGTTGAAAATGGGATAACATGGCAAACAGGGCCCGATCACCGAGTAGGCCGGGGAAGCCTGGGCTTCCTCCTTAAAATTTGAAGGGGCCCCAAATCACATTTTTTTTAACACTCATTCTGTTACAAATATAACCACATTTTCAAAAAATTATGTTCCGAAAACATTTTTTAAGTTTGGGATATGGCATGTTTGCAGGCAACAAAATAAAACTCCCCATCTTGTAAACTTTTTATATATAGTATTCTTAATAAAACTTTTGGCCACTTTTGGGGGCCCTTTCAACTTATGAGTTTATGATACGGGATATCTGGAAACAAAAAAAAATACCATTGTATATACTTTTTAATCGTAGTTGAGTTGCGTATTTGCCTCCCAAAGGAGGGGAAGCCCCCAAATCCAAAGCAGGCTTAACTTGCACAAAAGTCTTGATCGGGCCCTGATGGTAAATCAATTCTTCTGTAAAAGTTGTGATTTCAAAACTAATGCTTAGCTCTATGGGACTGGCATTATTTCTAGGTAACTCTAGGTGCACCATTAATGTACCGGATAGTATTTTTCAGCATAAATATCGCCCTGCGTAGAAATGCTGGGTTCGCTGGCGTTGCTGGCCGTTCTGCTGAACTTCGCAAGTGGAGCTGTTCGAGTATCCAAACCGCAGAGTAAGTATGTCGAATATAGCGGATAAACATCGGACAACAATTCCTTCTAAACTTTAGTAAGAGTATAGATTAAACATTCAATATACACATATTCATAAGTTTGGGTCGACCCGGTAGCTGAATGGTTAGTGTGCTAGCCTTTGGCGCTACTGGGTTCGAGTTCGAATCCCGGTCAGGCATGGGTGTTTGTGTTTGTCAATTAATGTTGTTATTTGTCTATGTGTTATTCCTTCTTTGTAACTGTTAATAATCTTTCTGTGTCTGTTTTACTTGACGAAGGCTTAATAAGCGGGTCTCTGATCAAGCACACAAGCCGGATATGTAGTACTAGTAGTATAGTAGCATAAGTTTGGTGGTTTTTTTAAAAACTCATTTATACATGTGTCTGTAAGCTTATAAATAAAATATTTATAAGTCTTTGGTTCATCCTAACTATTACAAATAGAAGGAAATTAAATTTTCTAGCTCAATCATATTTTATTCGTATTGAAGTTATTTTTATTCATTTAACCTAAATGTTGTTTTAGTTGCAACTTAATAATATAAAGTTCTAAATATATAATTAAAAAATTGACTATTTTTTTTGTTTGAAAACATATTTTTAAGTATAGACATGTGTAGCGGCTCACAGTGGCTGAGAGGTTACCACAAAATATGGCTCTCAGTTCTGGGGAATATGCTGAGTCTGCAAAGGCTTGACCGCTAATCAGTGGCGGATTTATGGGGGGGGGGGGCTAAGGGGGCTTTAGCCCCCTCTATGAGACACAAACTTATACTGGATAAAAACGATTTCCCAACCGAGAATAAGTAAATTTGAAAAAAAAAAAAATGTAAATAAGAGCTTTATCTGCACTTAGCTGGTCTAGCTGGTATTCTGAGTATGGGTTTTGGCTCGACTTTCTTTGAAAGGGGCATCAGTAGAATGGGGTTACGTACTTGGGTTACGTCTAGACAGATTGTAGAGTCTAGGATGTTTTAGGTAATAAAATGTGGCTGCGAATGACGTTGACTCTTACTCTTATTGTTGTAGCTAGACATGCTTGCTCTTTCACCATGCATTTCTGAAGAGGCTTCAGTAGAATTTTTGAAGAGGTTAGAGTTAGGGAATGTCCGAATATGCGGTTTGATCGATACTTATTTTACTTTTTAAAAAAAATTATAAATAGTATTTTAAAGAGCAGATATATTTTATCCACAGTTTTCTAATTTTTATATTTTATATCCCGTTTTTTTATATCTCTAATTGTGCAAAAATATAGTTTCGCATATTTTTTTAATGTTTCAAAATTAAAACTTCATTATCCTTTGGAAATAGGGTAAGAAACTATTATTTATGTATAAATTTTATTTATATTATTTTCAAACTTTCTTTTTCATTTGATTACGTATCAATTTAACGCGTTTAATTCAGAGCATTTTTAATATCAAGATAGATAAGTAATTTGAAATCAAGTCACTAGGAAGCAATGGAAGAGAATTCATAAAAATATCTTAACATAACTTGACTAATTTTTAAAAATATTTCTTGATATTCATATTTTCCCTTTTTTCTAAAATTACCATTTTATTTGCCTTTTTGTACGTGCGTAAAACCAATACTTTAAACTCTTCGAAATATGAGAAGAAAAAAAAATGTAATTTTTGATTTAATGGAATATCCATATGGTATACTGGATTATCTTAAAAATGGCCGGATCTGACAACCCAGTATAAGAAAGTTAAAATTAAAATAAAGAAATAATTAGAAATCCAAATAAACAAACAAGAAAATTGCCAAACTAAATATTTATTTATAAAAAAAAGAAAATCACTATGAATTACAAATAATTCTCGATATATTTTGGACACCAGTGAAATATGCACATTTATATGATTCGTGAAACATCAGTAATTTATAATATATTTATCAAAACATGTATTGAATAATGAATAAATTTGAAAGAAGACATAATATAAAGTGAGCAATCAATTAAGTAAAATAATTAAGCAATTTTAAATTGAGTACTAGATACATTAAACAATTTCTAACAAAGAGACCACCTGGAGTTTTCAACTACCCAAAATTAAAGATAAAAGGTTAAACCATTATAAAAATTTAAGAAAATATTAAATCCCTAACGTTAAATTTAAATTAAATAAAAGAAAATTACTAAAGTAAATGAATTGGAACAAATTTAAATAAAAATTGAAACGGGCTCACTCGATTAGGAAGGGTGCTTGCACATCAAAGGGCTATCGGGGTATAATCCGTTTGCGAGAGTTCACACACAACAACACACTGATGTATCCATGCGGAATCATGTATGGAGGAGTGTAGCCGGGCCGCAGATTGTTGATGGGCTTCTTGAGGATGGGGTGAAGAGCCCTGAGCACCGGCTCAGAGACGTTGATGACTGTCCATGGATCTTTTTACCCGGGCGAGAGAAGACCTCGGCCAGGTTCCGTGAGGTAGCGACATTCTCAGTCGGTAGTTGGCTTTCGCCTCGGATCCCACATGGACATGGGAACCCTGCTGGATGGTGGGTTCTAGGTAATGAACGAAATCCTGTTCATCTTCATCACTGAATCTGAGTAAAGAGTAAACTTTCTTCTTTGTGCGATGAAATTTTTTTCACGTACGACAAGTGCACTGGTGAAATCAAAAAGACCACGAATTCTGCCCGCTTGAAGTATTTAAGCACCCTTCAAAACCGAGAACGAAAACGATTAAAAGGCTAAAGTATCGATATAAATGTTAAGAAAAAAACCTACGTCACGCCGAAAAACCCCATGATCGCGACGCGGACGAAACTTCTGACCAATCACAGAGTCCTTCAGGGACGCCAGAAAAAGGCGCGCTAACTTCGAGGAAGCCGGATGCAATGGCTGCCAAAAAATCGTTGAGAAAGAGAAATGGCGATCAAGAAAAGGCGAAAAATTTAGAAGACTGAACGGAGCGTAATTAACTCAAAATTTAGTGAAAATCCAGGTACTCGCTACTGCTAGATAGGGAATTTTTTGTAGAATAATACAATATGGAAATAAAAATACAATAAATTGATTTTGATACTGAAAATTACAAAATTAGCTGTAAAATAGTTAGTTTACACAAATCAGTAATCGCTAAACAAACAGGTAAATATTAAATACTAGCGAAGTTAATGCTGAAATTTATGTTGTAAGGTATTTAGGTTGTAATTATAAAACTATTTAACACCAATTAAGATACATATAGTCAGTAATTAAGTAAAGATTGCATGTAAACTGTAAAACCATTATGTAAACATACTAAAGATAATTATAAGTTGCGATGATCAAATGATTTAAGTTATACCTTATGGAGAATAGATAGAAATTGTTTACTATTATGTAGAAAGCATTTCAATAAATGATAAACAGTATTAATGATCAATAAATAGCTTATACAATCAAAACAAATAACTCAGATTAAATATGCAGGATGTATTACATAAATGGGACAAAAGTTAACCTAAAAATATTACTGCAATTAAGGGAATAATTACTAATTTAAATAAAATGCAAATCCAAGATTAAGAATGTATTAAAAACAAGATAAATAATGTATGTTATTAAAGTTATTGAGATTATTTTGTTGGGCTGTCAAAAAGATAGCACAAATGCCCCCTTTCCAAGTAAAAAAATTTTTATTGCAAATAAAATTTTTGCAAGATAGAACAATTAAGCCAAAAGTGGGGTAAAAACTATTAAAAGTAACTCATTAAAATATGTGACAATTACAAATAAAATTAAATAGCTGCAAAAAAAATTATATCGAAGTCCCAAGAGTACCACAAGAACTAATTAAAATAATTCAACTCTAGAGACCTGAAACAAGTCAATTCCACAGCTAAACACCAAAATACTATTGCAGTCCACCCCAGCGCTAGGACGGACAACAAGTGTTATCAGTGCACAAAGAAAAACTTAACAATTATAAAAACAAAGCATTGATGACATACATTCCTTAACACAAGATTGCACCAGTAATATGAAATACAATTTCTAAATTGTAACAAAGATAAATAAAAATTGCACATTTTAATGAAATTAACAAACAATCAATTTTGGCAAAAAGCTTTATGTAAGAAATAAAAAAAAAAATTTAATGACGAGCAGAGCCTCCCACAGTGAGCGGAATTTTAAAATATTTAAGCTTAGAAGGTAAGGCGAAAGGTAAATAATAATAAAAAAAACTAAGTCGATCAGATTTTTGCAACAACTCCCATGACCTGAGGAACACATGACCAAAAAAATAAACACTTAAACACTAAAAGCATTTTAAAAAAAATTGGCAAAGAAAATAGATGCCACTCCTTCAAAAATTTCAAAGACAGTTTTAAAAAAAAATTCAAAGACCAATTAAAAATTCAATGACCCTTTTAAAAATTCAATGACTCTCCAAAATTCAATGACCAATTAAAATAAACAATGACCAACTCAGGTGAAAATATGAAAAGTAAACACAATTGAAAATAAACAAAAAAAAACAAGGGAAAAATAATACAGCTCCCCAAAATTTCAACATCAGATAAAAGTCGTTTCATCTGACAAAAAAAAATCATGCAGTAACAAAATATAGTAAAAATAAATTTTCGAAAACTCCATCCCGTAAATTTTGTCGACAAAAGTAGAGAAAAAAAAATTACAAGTTACAGAGGCGTCCCTCAAAAAAAAAGAAAAGCAATTCTCCAACTCGACCTACGGAAAATTCAGGATTTTTCAAAAGAGAAAAAGAAAAATAAAAACACAAGCCTATTACTACGTGCGGTGAAACATATATAAGTATCAAAATGTAATTCTAACCCAAAATACTGTAACGGGCGAGAAAAAAAAAGAAAACAAAACACAAAAATTAACTTGGTACAACGAAACCGTTAGCTCGCTTCCTAAGATTATACCCATGTGAGGCAGTGGGGACAGGGTTACTAGTGGAATTATGCACTGTTGTGACAGGGTCATTGACCTGCACCTGCTTAACCGAAGTTTGCTCACCTTGATTTGGTGACATATTGGGGGGAATCATGTCCTCAGAAAAAAGTTGTGCGAGGTGTGTAAGGCGTCAATCTGTTAATGTGTACTGTTTGTACCTCAGAAGAATTGTTTACGTTCTGAATTTGAAATGTAACAGGAGTTAACTGAGCAATTACACTGAAAGGGCCTTTATTTGGCAGCACAAACTTTCTTGACGAGGAATTTCCCAAGCTGGGGTAATGTAGGAAAACCTGATCACCAACTTTAATTGTCTTTTGCCTAGACTGTTTCAGCACGCGTTCCTCCATTGATTTTGCTGCCTTCGTCAAATTTTCTCTGACTTGTTTGTAGGTCAGCTGTAAATCCGTAACCAACTCCTTGGCGAAACTGTCAACCTCGGAATATGAACGCGGAGCATCAAAATCCATTAAACTACTAGGCTGAAACTCACGACCAAACATTAAGTAAAAAGGGAAAACCCAGTTGATAAATGTAACGAACTATTGTAGGCCAAAAGAGCAAAGTTTATCTTTATGTCCCAATCGGTGGCAGAGTCATTCACTAAGTAAGCCAGATTATCCTCAATTGTAAAGTGACATCTTTCATTGGTGCCATTTGAAGAACTGTGGTAAGGCGTTGTCGTTATATGTTTAATGCCCAGGGCATTGTAAACAAATTTAGTGGCCTCAGACACAAAAGAACTGCCATTGTCAGAGGTGATTAATTTAGGACAACCGAATTTCGAAATAAAATCTAGTAGGCATTGAGCAACAGTTTGTGAGGTCATGTTAGGGGTGGGATACACTACAGTGTATCGTGTGAACATATCGGTGAAAAATAAGGCATATTTGTTGTCTTTCTCAGTTAAAGGGAGGGGACCCACAAAATCAACAGACAAATGTGAAACAGGACCATTACTGATTGGTCTACGCTGAAGGGGAACCACAAAATGAGGTTTATGTGCTCTTCTCCGATTGCACAAGATGCATGATTTGATGTAATTTTTTACAATTTTTGTCATAGAAGGAAAAAAGAAGTGGTGTCGAACTTTCATTAAAGTTTTCAAAAAACCCGGATGACAAGAGGCCGCAGAATCGTGACACTCATTTAAAACTTCTTCAATTAAATGTTGAGGAACGACTAGTTTTTCCTGAAAATCTCTATTATGAGATTGTTTCCGCTTTAAACATTTTAAAATACCGTCATCCATAAAAAAATAAAATCCTTGAGGTTTTACGACTTTGTTATCATTTAATTTAGAAATTAGATCGATGCAATGAGCATCGGTTGATTGGCCAGACTTAATTTTTGTTACTAAATCACCATGCATCGTGATTGCAATCGAAGAATTTTGTGGGATATCTGAAAAAAGAACAGGATTTTCCTCCTGTGAAACATCAATTGACCGAGAAAGAAAATCAGCAACAGAGTTAGACTTGCCCCTAATGAAAACAGTTTCAAAATCAAAATTGCCCAAAGAAACAGCCCAACGAGCAATCCGATTAGTCGGATCTCGGAGTTTCAACATGTTGGTAAGGGAATGATGGTCAGTAAAAACTTTAAAATGTGTGCCCTGAAGAAAATACTTAAAATAATTAATTCCCCAAACAATTGCAAAAATTTCCCTTTCGGTTGTAGAAAATCGAGTTTGGGCTGAGGATAATTTTTTGCTAGCGAAAGCTACTGGCTGAGGAAATTTGTCGTCGTTCAACTGAGCAATGACACAACCTACTGCAAATTTTGAAGCATCTGTATATAGAACAAACTCTTTGTTCATGTCAGGCAGAGCTAAACAGGGGGCTTTATTTAGAGCGAGACGTAAATCGTCAAATTCGAACTGTGTGTCATCAGTCCACTCAAATTTAGATTTATTTCTTGTTAAATTAGTTAAGTTTATGGATCTCTTTGAAAAGTCAGGAATTAGTCTACGATAATAATTAACTGCCCCAAGAAAAGATTGCACCTCTTTTTTAGATTTAGGAACTTTAAATTTATTGATTGTTTCGAGGTTTTTATTTTTTGGTTTTAAAGTATTGCCTGTTACAACGAAGCCAAGAAACTCAATTTCTTGTTTTAAAAAGACACATTTTGAAGGTTTTAATTTTAGTCGATGAAGTTTAAGTCTATCAAAAACCAGTTGTAGCTTGTCTAGGTTAGATTGCTCAGTATCACTAGCAACAATTATGTCATCCAAGTAGCATGAAATATTTAAAGGGGAAAGTCCTGTTAGGACAATATGCATTAATCGCTGGAATGCTGGAGGGCTAGTGGCCAAACCAAAAGGCGAACGTGTATATTGAAACAAACCATTAGGGGTACCAATTGCCAATTTGTGCCTATCTGCGGGCTTAATGACCTGCTGGTGAAAACCAGAGGTAAGATCCAAAGTGCTAAAAAATTTACAATTGGCAAGGTTATCAATATTTTCCTGAATTAGGGGAAGAGGGTAAGAATCTTTAACCACTTTTTTATTTAAATGACGAAAGTCAGCCACTAAACGAAACTCACCGTTAGACTTTTTAACTAGGCACACAGGGCTACAATAAGCAGAAGTTGAGGGAGTTAGAATACCAGACTGCAAAAGCAGGTTAATTTGACGGTCAAGCTCATCTTTAAGGTAGTAGGGGGGACGATAGGGTTTACGTTTAACAGGGATGTCATCAGTTAAGTTGATCTCATGTAAAACAGTGTCACAGCCCTCGAGATCAAGAACTGAATCAGCAAAAACAGATTTATTGTTGTCTAATAAGATTTTAAGTTTTGATTGAATGTCCTCATTTAAATGGGACAAGTCAAACTCGCTACTCCAGGTTAAATCCGCCTCCGAGCATTCTCCATATTGATTTGAAAAAACTTCAGCATGGGAATCTGTCACATCGACAAGCGGTTCAATGGTCGCGACATATTTATGCTTATTAAGAACAAGGGTATTAGATGTAGGATTTAAAACCAAAACAGGAATATTGATATTGGAAGAATTAGTTGCAATAGATTTAGATATTAAAAGATTATTGTCAAGAATGTCAGGTAAGGGATTAATTAAGTACAGATCAGAGTTAAGTATTTGTTTATCTTTAATATTAGTGTAGACTATCTTTTGTGACATTGGAGGAATTTCAACCCTTCTGTTTATATATAGGTTGTTGTTGAAAAGTGTAGAGGTGTCATTAGTACTAGTTGGTGTGTCATGAACATTTACATCATTATTGGTTGTTTGTTGTGCATTGATGGGATCAGTTGAAGTGTAGTTAGTATTAGAGTCGACATGTGGGTTAGGATTGTTGTTGTTTACATTATGATCCTCTGAAATATTAACGGTTAACTGTGGTTGAGAAATGGGAATTACCGGTGAATCAAGATTGTTATTACAAACCGGTTGTTGCGTACTAACAGGGGCAACAGGCGTGTCAGAGCCCTCAGTACTGGTGTTGGTGTTGTTTGAAACAGACGAGTTAAGCTCGACAGGTGTATGGGTGTAGTGATTTAAATGGGAAAAAATGTGCAAAGTGTTAGAGACAAAGTTTAACTGGCAAAAGTTTTCTGCCAAAAAGGAACTACCCAGCAAAATGTCGAAAGAATGGGAAATATCAGAGGGAGAAACCCAGAAAGGGATATGGAAGATGCGACCACCAATATTTAAATTTAAAGAAACACGATGGGTTAAAACAACAGCATTATCAACAGTTTTAATATTAATGGGGTCATTGACTATTAAGGGAGAATAAATCTTATGCAGTAGGGAAGAGTTAACTAAATTTAAAACAGATCCACTGTCAAGTAGAGCAATGAGCTCCAGATCCCCATGCTTCAGTGGGATTAAAGGCAAAAAGTTAGGTTTCAAAAAGTCAACAGATATGGGGCATTTGTCCTGCGAATTCTGTGGGATCCCAGGGCCCGAAACTAGTTTAACCTCCCATTGTTGTATTGTTGGTTCTGTTGGCGTCTGCCCCAGCACTCTTCAGTGGAATGCGTTCTAGAACCGTGAAACGTGCAATATTTTTGTTGTTGCACTGGCCGATAGTTTTGAGAGTGGGGTTGTCGTGCTCTAAAATTAACCGGCGGTGTTTGATGGTTAGATGGCCTGACAAAATTTGGGGGTTGGACAAAAGTTGGAGGTTGGACAAAATTTGGTGGATGCGGAAAATGCGGCGGAGCATATTGTGGGAACTGAAAGGGGGAATAATGGGGTAAGGGCTGAGAGTGTGTTACCTCTCTTGCCAAAAGTTGGTCGATCTTACTGGTGAGATCCTCGACCTTACGTTCTAAAGCATCGCACCTGGCATTTTCAGGGTTTGGCTGAGTAGCCGAAAACACCTGAGGTTGGTCATTGTGGGAAAAAAGAAAAGGGTTGGTGGACAAACGGGAAGCAGCGAAGGCTTTCTCTTCTAGAAGGGCAATCTCCTTTAGCTCAGCAAACGTTCCAGGGTTTCTGGCAATCACACCCCTTTTTATTTCGGGAATTAGGTTACTCTTAATGGTATTAATAACCATATCATTTCTTGCATCCCTTTGTGCTTCATTGGGGAATGCCCTAAAGGCCAACTCTGTCACTTGCAGAAAAAACTCGTCCACAGACATTTGGTTAGTCTGTTTAAAGCATAGAAGTTTAAATATTGAGGAAGACGAGTCCTCATTGGGTAAGAATTTAGATTTAAGAAGATCGATAAGGTCTTGTAGGTTATTAACCTGGCGTTTGATGGTATGGAACCAAGCCCTAGCATCCCCTTCCAACTTCTGCTTTAAAACCAGCAAAGCTATGTTGTCCGACCATCCCAACTGATTTTTAAAATCGTTTAGGGATTCCAAAAGGTCGTCCAACTGAGCTGGGGAGCGGCCATTAAAGGGACGAATAAGATTTATTGTATCGGTAAAGGCGAGGACATTTAAAGGGACACGCTGAAGATTTTGGCCCGCAAGGGCATCGCCCACATTATTATTTTCACCGTTCATTATCAACAGAATTTACACAAAACCCAAAATTGTCACAAAGTCCCCAATGGTCATGGAGGCGATTGCAATAATTGATCAAAACCCAAAACATCCAGGTGATCCTACCCCACACCACAACTGTCCAAACATATCGATACTAAAAAAAAATTAGAGAGAAAAAGTTTTAGGAATTAAAAAGAATTTAGAATAAAAATTTTAGAATAAGGTACAGGTTCGACTGGTCGAACGGCACCATTTTATACTGGATTATCTTAAAAATGGCCGGATCTGACAACCCAGTATAAGAAAGTTAAAATTAAAATAAAGAAATAATTAGAAATCCAAATAAACAAACAAGAAAATTGCCAAACTAAATATTTATTTATAAAAAAAAGAAAATCACTATGAATTACAAATAATTCTCGATATATTTTGGACACCAGTGAAATATGCACATTTATATGATTCGTGAAACATCAGTAATTTATAATATATTTATCAAAACATGTATTGAATAATGAATAAATTTGAAAGAAGACATAATATAAAGTGAGCAATCAATTAAGTAAAATAATTAAGCAATTTTAAATTGAGTACTAGATACATTAAACAATTTCTAACAAAGAGACCACCTGGAGTTTTCAACTACCCAAAATTAAAGATAAAAGGTTAAACCATTATAAAAATTTAAGAAAATATTAAATCCCTAACGTTAAATTTAAATTAAATAAAAGAAAATTACTAAAGTAAATGAATTGGAACAAATTTAAATAAAAATTGAAACGGGCTCACTCGATTAGGAAGGGTGCTTGCACATCAAAGGGCTATCGGGGTATAATCCGTTTGCGAGAGTTCACACACAACAACACACTGATGTATCCATGCGGAATCATGTATGGAGGAGTGTAGCCGGGCCGCAGATTGTTGATGGGCTTCTTGAGGATGGGGTGAAGAGCCCTGAGCACCGGCTCAGAGACGTTGATGACTGTCCATGGATCTTTTTACCCGGGCGAGAGAAGACCTCGGCCAGGTTCCGTGAGGTAACGACATTCTCAGTCGGTAGTTGGCTTTCGCCTCGGATCCCACATGGACATGGGAACCCTGCTGGATGGTGGGTTCTAGGTAATGAACGAAATCCTGTTCATCTTCATCACTGAATCTGAGTAAAGAGTAAACTTTCTTCTTTGTGCGATGAAATTTTTTTCACGTACGACAAGTGCACTGGTGAAATCAAAAAGACCACGAATTCTGCCCGCTTGAAGTATTTAAGCACCCTTCAAAACCGAGAACGAAAACGATTAAAAGGCTAAGGTATCGATATAAATGTTAAGAAAAAAACCTACGTCACGCCGAAAAACCCCATGATCGCGACGCGGACGAAACTTCTGACCAATCACAGAGTCCTTCAGGGACGCCAGAAAAAGGCGCGCTAACTTCGAGGAAGCCGGATGCAATGGCTGCCAAAAAATCGTTGAGAAAGAGAAATGGCGATCAAGAAAAGGCGAAAAATTTAGAAGACTGAACGGAGCGTAATTAACTCAAAATTTAGTGAAAATCCAGGTACTCGCTACTGCTAGATAGGGAATTTTTTGTAGAATAATACAATATGGAAATAAAAATACAATAAATTGATTTTGATACTGAAAATTACAAAATTAGCTGTAAAATAGTTAGTTTACACAAATCAGTAATCGCTAAACAAACAGGTAAATATTAAATACTAGCGAAGTTAATGCTGAAATTTATGTTGTAAGGTATTTAGGTTGTAATTATAAAACTATTTAACACCAATTAAGATACATATAGTCAGTAATTAAGTAAAGATTGCATGTAAACTGTAAAACCATTATGTAAACATACTAAAGATAATTATAAGTTGCGATGATCAAATGATTTAAGTTATACCTTATGGAGAATAGATAGAAATTGTTTACTATTATGTAGAAAGCATTTCAATAAATGATAAACAGTATTAATGATCAATAAATAGCTTATACAATCAAAACAAATAACTCAGATTAAATATGCAGGATGTATTACATAAATGGGACAAAAGTTAACCTAAAAATATTACTGCAATTAAGGGAATAATTACTAATTTAAATAAAATGCAAATCCAAGATTAAGAATGTATTAAAAACAAGATAAATAATGTATGTTATTAAAGTTATTGAGATTATTTTGTTGGGCTGTCAAAAAGATAGCACAATGGCTAGCTGATCGTTGCGATAAAGTATAATGCATAGAAAATATCCTTCCCCCCTCAAAATAGGTTTTCCAACTTTACGGGGAATAAGCCTTTATTTGTTGAAAGTAATTGCGATAATCATTTAAAGAATGTTTAATCTTAATTTCCTTGCTTTTACTAGAAATGTTAATTATTGCGCAGTTATATAATTATTATTATTTTGAAAAATCAGTTAGTAGTTACTGAATATTTTAAAGAGACAAAAAAACATTTTAGTGAGCATATTGGATTAGTACTTTGGATTTAATAAAATGAAAATGACAATATTATCTTATTAATACTCAAATTTACTTGTTTAAAAAATTTCAAGTATATTTCACTAAAGTAAATTTTTTACACACCTTAAATGCAACTAATTAAGGCTAAACTAATTAAGGCTTTAACTAATTACATAAATAAAATAAATAAAAAATAAGTTTTTCTATATTATGGGCCAAAGTATATTTAGGGGCAGTTCTATTTCTCATTTGAGAATTTTTTTAATATATCAAACTCAAATTTTCCCCATATAAACTCATATATGAACCAATATTAAGGATCAGTAATTAAAATAATGAAATATAACTTAATTGATAACATTTAATTTTGAATGCTTATTTTTCGTTTGAAAAGCACAATTTTATTATACACTAGCAAATTTATACCCGTACTTCGCACGGATTAAAAAAATATCAAATCGATCCAAGTATGTGTACCATGTAACCTGTTATAAGATCATAAACTTAAGTTATTCTTCCCGCTCGTTTTCAAGTATGAAATCCTGTTTAATTGCTTTAAAATTTAAAAATCAAAAATACGATGTAAAATGTATTCATAAATGCCATCACAATTCCCTCATAAATACAAAAAACAACTCTTTTGGCACGTTTTGGGAAATAATTTGGCGAGGAAATAGATATAGCTACTTATTTTTTATTTTTAACAAACATTTGCCCATTTGGCGAGTATTAATAAATAATTTGGCGAGATTGGCAACATATTTGGCGAAAAAATAAAGAATAAAACCCTGATATGCAGCTCTACTGCGATGTTCTTTATTAACCATCACACATAGAGCTCAGTAACAAACATTTTGCCAATATGGCGAGTTTTAACTAATAATTTGGCGAGATTGGCAACATATTTGGCTCAAAAATCAAGACATAAAACCCTTATATGCAGCTCTAGGCCTAAATTTACCACATTTCAGTAATAGCTTAACAAACATTTTGTCCATTTGGCGAGATTGGCAACGTATTTGGCGAAAAAAATAAAGAATTACTCCTTGATATGCAGCTCTAGTGCAATGGCCTTTATCAGCCATCATAGTAGTTCAGTAATATCTTAACAAACATTTTGCTCATTTGGCGAGTTTTAATTTATACTTTGGCGAGATTGGCAACGTATTTGGCGAGAAAATAAAGACATAAAACCCTAATATGCAACTCTAGTTTTATGCATATTTGCAATCAACAAAACCATCAATGAAGAAATCATCAACTAAACCCACAATCCTGGAATGAAAACTGGTCGGAAATACGTCACTTGAAACATATCAATTATTTTCAAATAATGAATTTATTTTCTGAAAGTAATGGCAACATAATAAAATAAACATTTTCAATTTTATTTATTTTCGTTGAAAGTTTTATTTAATTTGTTCAGCAGATGGCATCAGGAAAGAAAAAAAATGATCGGATTTGAGCCAAAGTGGTGTAGTTTTTCCAGAAAATTCGAATTTTCTCTAAAAATAGATCATTTTGAGCTCTGAAAGTTCTTATTTTGCAACTCAAGTATGAACTACGCATTTGTGCCAAGTTACGAGTCAAACGAATGTCTAGTTTGTGAGTTTTGGAGAGACATACATATATACACACATACATACAAAACTTCATTTTTATTATTATAGATTTCAAGTATTAACTAAAAAGAAATATTTATAATAAATGTTTAACAAATCATTTAAAGTATACTAAATAAAAATTTTAATCTGTTCAATAATTTATATTTTCATGAACGCACTTACAAAACAATGACAGAGCAGTTTAACGAACTAATTGAAAAAAATGTGTTTGACTTTTGTGTAAAAACTTTTGAAAAACAGAAATAGAATTTTTCAAAAAATTATCCATTTTTTAGGAATCACAGCATCAGTATGAACGTCTAAAAAAATTCAAAATGCTGGTATGTTATGGTATGATAGGTACATATATATTCCAGCTTGTGTGCTTGTTCAGAGAACCGCTTATAAGCTTTCGTCAAGTGGGACAGGCACAGAAAGAGCTTTTACAAGCAAAAAGACACGCAAAGGAATTACAACACAAACACATAGACAAATGACAACATTTATTGACGGTCACCAACATCCATGCCTGACCGGGATTCGAACCCGACCCCATCAGCTCCAAAGACTAGCATCCTAACGATTGCGCCACCGGGGTGGCTTCAGAATTCTACTAGCTTTATTCTATCGTATTAAAAAAAGAAAGCAGACTAAAAATAAAGTACCCATAAGCCTTGGTTTCCTCGGAGTCTGTCGTCAGAAATATGCGACCGCTATTATGCGTGGATGACGTCACACTGCCGGCCACCTCATAATCGGAACGTTACGTTGACACGGAACTGGAAACCTAGCGAACTCACTCAACTAAGTCTGTTGCTTTTTTAGTTTTCGTCTTTGCATTTCAAAAATTGAAAATTTAGGTTCTCCGTGATTTCTCACAAAATCAATTAGCATTTCTTCCTCGACAAGCGTAAAACAACTCTCGCCTACCGTCATTTGCTCAAATTTTGAATTTTTGGCAAGCACACCGCGCAACAGACAACAGCAAAAAACGTTGTCATCAGGATTTCCTCAACGCACTCAACAGCATCTCAATCTGGCGGTCGTGTAGAGTTGTCCGGCAACGCTCCCGAGGAAACCACTCTAGCGTAATCAATGTCAGTAGTTTGTATGACGTCACTCACCGCACTTGTCCGACAGCTTAAATCTGTTGACGGATTCTGAGGAAACCGAGGCTATAAAAATTAAACTTCGGTCGACGTTTCTTGCAGGTTGTGGACCGTCTGAAGAGTTTCGCCGATGCGGTCCCGCAGCCTCGTGCGTGCCCACTTGTGACAACCAAGGAGAGGAGATCTGCTGCATAGCGGGGTGCACTGAAGGGTGCTTCTGCATGGATGGCTACATTAGAGATCACAACAAAAAGTGTGTCGCCATTAAGGACTGTCGTGAGTACATAAATGAAGACTATAGTACAAGATTATTTGACGCTTTCTTATTGTAGTGAATGAGGATGTTGTCTAATGTTTTTTTTTAACCCTCTAATGCATGATTTTTTTTCTCATCCCGAAAAAATATATATGTATCTTTAATACTCATACATAATTGGAAAAATACTGAAAAAAAATTAACTGCATTAGAATTTAAATAATTTCAATTTTTAAAATTTTTTCCATATGACAAAAACCAACTACAAAATTCCAATTTTGATAAAAATGGCTAGAAAACTACTAAATATATTTCAAAATAACCCTCTTGAGCTGTAATTTATTTTTTCAAAACAATTTATTTGCATTTAGTACAAATATAATTATACTTTAAATACTGCCAAAAACGTTAAATAAGACCATAAACGTTAAAAAGTTAATAACCTCACTTTTTAATTTTGAATAGACTTTTACTACTGTCATCTATGAGGATTATTCGTAACTAAAACTTCAAAATGGAACGTGATTGATGAAAAAAAATTGTCGAGAGGGAGCTTCTACCTAAATTGAATAAAGTGGATTATGTTACTAGTTGCCAAACGGCAACAGTATGCATTAGAGGGTTAAGTTATATATGTTGCGGTATAAGTTCTAAATAGTAATAAGCATATGAAATACTTCATCAATGGGAGAACGTTGACAGTCACCAAAAATATAATTGATAAATTTTTTGTCTTCTAAAAGAGAAACTAATTTCCTTTTTTACAGAAACAACAACAAACACACTGACCATAACGTGTCACTAACCATAATAATCGAATGGTTTTTTTTTATTTCAGCAAGAGCTGGACTACTGAAATTCGAAAAGCTGGAACTCGTAATCCTCGAAAATGCTAAAATCGCCAGACTTACAGTTCTGAGGATCAATGGATCCCACGGTCACATCACAGTACGGTGGAAGGTTCAAACTTCAAGTCCATCGTACTCTACGCTGACTGGAATTTTAGATTTCGAAGACGGAATTGCATCCCAGTTTATTGATATTCCTGTGATAGACAATGACATTCGAGATCCGGATATTACGCTTACTGTTGAGCTCTTTGAACCATCTAGGAAGACAGGCGTGGAACCCAGAGGTGGAAGCTCAACAATCACTATTCAAGATGATGACAGTACGTATCTATAGGGGATTTTATAGTTAAATTTTTTAAAAGTAGCTGTATTACAGTTACTGAATTACAAATGTAACTCTGTTTCAGTTACTTAATATAAAAAGTAACTTATTACAGTTGCTTTTAGAAATTTCAAGTAAAAAAAAAATCTCTGAAATTTAGCCACCTTACCAGCCCAGCACTAAGACTAAAGAAATAGGGACACTCGGAAAAAGTTAAGAATGAAAATTCGTCGTTGTTTTAAGTTAACTTTTAAATAATTACATTTAGGCCGAAAGCCGAATTTAAGTTATAAAATTACATCTATTGAATAATTTTTATCCCTTTGTGCATTAGTAGAACTTAAAATTCTTCTCCGGTCAATGATATTTTTTCTTAATCAATTTCAAATTTGGACACTTATCGCATCATTTGGCGAATAAAATAAAATTTAAATACCATAAAAAATATTTAAAAAAAAATTCTTAAGTTAGCTATTTTGGATATCACATAACCATATATTTTTAGCGTTATAACAGTGGAGTTAGAAATTGTCGTTGTAAGCAACAGATTATGACCATAAGTTCTATTGGCAATTCAAGGGACATAACTTTAATGGTGTAACAAAAGAGTTCGTTGTAAACGCTTGACAGTTTTACAACTCTAACAACTGGTATTTCTTTCTTAGTGCGACCCGGCTACCCGGAGATGGATAAACTGAGTCTGTCGGTGAAGGAATCTGACGGAACAGTATCCGTCCGAGTCGTACGAGTCGGAGGGACAGACGGCCGTCTAACTGCGTCCTGGAAGACGGTAGGCGGCACGGCTCAGACCAAAAGCGACTTTGTCGAAGATTCTGGACAGCTTGTGTTTGGAGATGGAGTGCAGGAACAATACATCAAGATTAAGATTAACAACGACGAAGTTAGGGAAACCAAGGAACAGTTTCGAGTGGAGATTTACGACCCGACAGTTGGTCCAGGAGTGCTTAATTTTAGAAATCTTGGGTCCAAGTTATCTACGATTGTCACCATTGAGGATGATGACAGTGAGTATGGGTTTTGGTATGTTACTTCCGTCGCTTACCATGCCTCCCATTATGATTGATTCCTTCAATTATTTGTTTCGAATACTGATTGTATTAACTTTTTTTTGCAAGTAAATGTATAATGTCTTGTTAATTTAAGCGAGCAGAAGCTTTTATTTTGTTCCAGCGGAGATAATTACTTTAACAAGTGTCTTGGTACATAATATATATATAGAATACTACAGCAGTTGGATAAATTAAAGTTCCAGAATTTAACGGGGCAAACCATAGTAGGGTTACTGTAATGTGACCATTAATTGATTTCCACGTTTTAGCAATAGTTTATATAATTTATTCACCCTCTATTATTTGAATATTTTTGAAGAGATATCATTTATTTTGTCTTATATATCTTGATAATTTATTGATTTGATTATTTTTGTAATTGTAATACTATATGTTCGCCTACACTCCTAAAACAAACGAGCGAATTTAACTCAATCTGGGTAATTTTCACTCCCCCAGTCTTGAAAATGCACTTCTCCGAAAGAAGTGGATCCTTTGTGTGTTAAACCTCCAACAGGATCACTCCAAACGAGTGATTTTAACTCAGTCTGAGTTAATATTCACTCCTTTCCAGTGTCGAAAATGCACTTCTCCAACTGGAGTGGATTTCACTCCTTTGTTTTAAGAGTGTAAGTTGTTGTAATTTCGCATTTGCAGTGACACCTGGCTATCCAGAGATGTACACTCAAGAACTTCGCGTGAAGGAAAGTGACAGGACCGTCTCCATCAAAGTGGTCCGTAGAGGAGGTACAGACGGTACCATTACCGTCAAGTACCGCATCATTCCCGGTACAGCTCTACTTTCATCGGACTTCCGCACAGTGGCTCTAGAGGGCGTTCTGGTGTTCACACAGGGTGTGTCTGAGCAGACGATTTCTGTCTTTATTCAGGACGATAATGAGAGGGAGCAGGAAGAAAGGTTTCGAGTTGAGTTGTTTGACCCGTTCCCTGGACCTGGGACGTTGAACTTCAGAAATAGAGGGACATCTTTGGCGACGGATGTTGTTATTTTGGATGATGACAGTAAGTAATTTTTTGTTGTTGAAGGATTTTGTTTTAAGGACGAATGAGCCTGATTAACCGAGGGTCTCCAAACCAGAGTACCTCTGTGTTAATCCAATGCAAAAAATTCTAAGCCGCACTTCTTCGGTTGTATTGAATATTTTTACAAACTGTTATTTTATATGATAAATGTAGCTGACTTACAGGTCTCTATAGCCCCACTTCTTGAAATTGGTTCGAATATTTTCTTTAAAATTTCAATAAAGAATTTTGTACAAAATATTTGAGCCAATTTCAAAAAGTGGGATCATAGAGACATATAAGTCAGCTACATTTATCATATAAAATAACAGTTTGTAAAAATATTCAATACAGCCGAAGAAATAGGGCTTAGAAAATAATTTTACCCTATTTGCATTAACACGGGGGCACATTGGTTAGAAGACCCGCGTTCAATCAGGCCCATTCGCTCTTAAGATAGACATTAACATAATTTTATCGCCGTAAGTGAGGAGGGGGAGATATTTTACTATTTTATTTTAACAAATTAAATATTAGAGTAAATCTTGAACATTTAGACTAATTTTAAATTACCGGACCGGACTCTCGAATAAATTTAATTCTGGCCCACCCATACAGTCTCTAACCCTAGCACTGACTTTCTTCCTGAATGTTTGTTTTCTCTTAGATCAAGAAAGAGTTTCCACGAATTGAAAAAAAACCAACACATTTTTATAGAGAGCATTCAATGAAATGTTATTAGCCTGAAAAGTTTGAACCAAAGTTACCCCCGACGCTAACATACGTTCTTGCTATATGGTCTATATTTAGGAGGGGAGCTAGCCAGAAAGACTTTTCAAAGAACTATATTTTTTGAGAAAACAAAAAGTAAGTATATAATATAAGTAAAGCTATATATAAGTAAAGCTTCAATGAGCTAACACATCCTTGCGAATGCTCGCTCTCTCCAAGTGATGAGAAAATGGCGGTACAACGGTTGTAAGGATTCAGATGATGTTTGGATCACATCTATGTTCAAACTTCGGTTAATTCCCCCCCCCCCCCCCCTAAAAACAAGTATACGTCTTTATTTAACCCTCTAATGCATGAATTTTTATTTTCTTCCCAAAAAAATATATATATGTATCTTTAATACTCACACATTATGGGAAAAATACTAAAAAAAATTTAGCTGCATTAGAATTTAAATAAATTCAATTTTTTTTAAAAATTTCCATATGACAAAAACCAACTGCAAAATTCCAATTTTGATAATAATGACTAGAAAACTACTAAATATATTTCAAAATAACCCTTTTTAACTATGATTAATTTTTCAAAACAATTTATTAGTATTTAGTACTAATATTATTATTCTTTGAATACTGCCAAAAACGTCATTTCGCAACAGTTAATAACCTCACTCTTTAATTTTGAATACACTTTTACTACTGTCATCTATGAGGATTATTAGTAACTAAAACTTTAAAATGAAATGTAATCGATGAAAAAAACACAGATTTGTCTAGGAAGAGCTCTAATTTAATAGAATAAAGTGGAATATGTTACTTGTTACCAAACGGTAACAGTATGCATTAGAGGGTTATCTATTGTATGGTAATTTGTATGGCAGTATTGTTCTAGAATTCTTATGTCAACATTTCATTTACAGTGCGGTCGGGCTACCTCGAGATGGAACGTACAGAAATCCGAGTCCTGGAAGGATTCAAAATTGTGGAGATATTCGTTCTACGGTTGGACGGTCTTGATGGCCAGGTCAGCGTCTCATGGCAGACCAGGGCTGGAGAGGGCGCCAATGCAGCACTGGCTTCCGTCGATTTCGAGACAGCTACAGGACGGTTGATATTCCAAGAGGGAGAATCCAGGAAATCCTTTGTGGTGAATATTGTCGATGATAGCATTCGGGAGAGTCCGGAAGAATTCCTGGTGGATATTTTTAACGCCTCGGCTGCTGTAGGAGTGCTGAACTTTAGGGGTCTTGGACAGCAGGTCACCACTAAGATCTTCATCGAAGATGATGATAGTGAGTGATGTCTTTTTGAATTCTTAACTTAAAACACGATTGGAACTGTTTGAAACGAGACTAGTATTATTTGATTTAGTTTATGGTTAGGTGCTTGGTAGAAACTAGCTTCGTCTAAATAAGTAAAGGTCGTATATCTGTATTATTACAATTAAATTGGCTTTAGATAAATTCAAAGCTTTTAACTAGAAAAATAGTGTTGTTTCACTTCGTGTCAACGGTTTTCATTATTTTCAATGAACTCCAGCTGTCATTAACAATGCAACTTTATTCAACAAATTTATCAATAGCTATAAAAATTATTAAAATTATGATTGTTCAAATGAAATTACCTAGCTTTAGAAGTTTCTGTTAAGAAGTTATTAAATTAGAAAAGCCATATCACACCATCGTTCACCCAAAGAACAGCTGTAGTCTCGATTTGGCTGTAAATAGCGGGGAAGTAACTAATTGTCAATAAATGATCACGCAATTTTTAAACCACAGTCTCGAATACGTTTTAAGAGCTTAGTGGAAGAACGTGCTAAGTGACAAAAAGGTGAAAACGAGAAAATGAGCTTTTAAAGTTTTCAGTTTGCAATTAAATATGTTAAAAAGGGCGATTATGAAAATTAAAAAACATGCCCAACTTAAAGTTTGTAAGAAGGGGGGAAACTTGTTAAAAGGAGGAAGTAATACGCTCACATTGATACAAAAATTTAAGTTATTTAGAAATGTCACTTTGCACGTTCGTCCACTCAGCTCTTCATTTACTTTTTGTCTGTCTTACTTCATACATTCTACACTCTTAAAACGAACGAGTGATTTTAACTCAGTCTGAGTTTTCACTCATCCAGTCTAGAAAATGCTTTTCACCCGAAAGGACTGGATCCTTTGCGTGTTAAACTTTCAACAGGATCACTCCAAACGAGTGATTTTAACTCAGTCTGAGTTAATATTCACTAATTTCAAGTGTCGAAAATGCACTTCTCCAACTGGAGTGGATTTCATTCTTTTGTTTTAAGAGTGTAGTAGAAGTGAATTTTCGACACTGGAAAGGAGTGAATATTATCTCAGACTGAGTTAAAATCACTCGTTTGGAGTGATCCTGTTGAAAGTTTAACACGCAAAGGATCCACTCCTTTCGGGTGAAAAGCATTTTCTAGACTGGAGGAGTGAAAGTTAACTCAGATTCAGTTAAATGTGGAGTGATTCACTCTTCATGCTGGAGTGGATTTCACTCTTTTGTTTTAAGAGTGTACAGTAAAGCAGTAATTCCTTCTAGTGAAACCTGGCGTACTGGTACTAGAGCAATCCACTCTAGACGTTCTGGAGAACAGTGGCATTATCAATGTAGCCGTCAATCGCGTCGATGGAACAGACGGCCAGGTCCTTGTCCATTGGCGTACCATCGGAGAAGGATCGTTCTTCGAGGTGGGCCATGGAATACTGGTGTTCCAAGAGGGAGAGTCGAGGAAGAACATCGAAATTCGAATAATCGACAACCAGATAAGGAACAGAGAGAGGAGGAGCTTCCAGGTGGAGCTGTTTGAACCGAGTGGGCCTCCAGGAGTTGATTTTAGAGGATTTGGAGAAATTACGAGAACCACCATTAATGTTAATGATGATGATGGTAAGTTTTTGCCGATTGTTGGTAAAAGGATTCAGAATAAAGATGCGTCTAAATGTGAAGAGTACACGGGAAGAACCGATTGATTTCGTACAAAGCTTTCCTTAATAGCCTCTTTGGGGATGATTGCGAGAAATCGCCTAAACTGGTGTAAAGAAGCCAGTTACTCGCTTTGTTTATCTTTCGCGGCAACCCTGATTCATGCCAGAGTTGAGTGGAACGAGTCACACGTTTGTACCACAAATGAAGAACCATAAGAAAAACAGGTTTCCGGTCGCCAATGTCCGAAAAGCAGAGACAATTCAGAAAGACTCTAAAGAAATCAATCGGTTCTTCCCGTGTACTCTTCATGTATGGCAAACTTCATGTATGAATTTGTACTTATTTAAATTGGAACTAACTTTAAAAAAATCTTTGTCCGATTTGTTTAACATGGAAATGAGTGACGTGGTCAAATTATTCTGAAAATATGAACCTTAGTTTCCTTTGAATAACGACCAGACCATGAGAGTAGGTTGGTCGGTTTACATCCTCAACTATACTTAGTTAAAAAAAATGTTATGCTAGAATTTTAGTCAAACGAAGGGCAACATACGAAATAACTGGGAAAAGCACAGTTACTGAAATTCGACACAAGTTTTGTCAGAGTGTAAACTGGTTTTTACTCCAAAAATTTTTAACTGGAAAATTTATTTAATTTTTTAAAAAATTATATTTCTTTTGTATATGATTATGAATGGCTCATACATAGTTAATTTTTTTAAATTTATTGAATAATTTTCATTTTTTTTGTGTGTTGCTAGACAACAGGGCAGACTTTTTTGTCTGTATCCCTAGGATAGCTTTAGATATTTTCGCCTTTTTGTATACAGGGTGAGGTAAACAAAAGTGGCCCGGTCTAGAGATAGGAATATGTTGAAATGCTTGGCGAGAAAAACTCTTGAAGCCTCCTGAAACCTGTTTTTGCATTGGTTGGATCGGATTAGCTTCACATTAGAGCTACTCATAGATTAGTGGCGAGTTCAGAACTTAGTTCGTTTTGTATGAAGACGTCCCATAATGCAAATTTTACGTCTTGCAATTAATTAAGAATTATTTGTATTACCAAAAACCAAAAGGTCCGATTCTCTAGGATAAATAATGACCGAAATTATCATTAGTGGGAACTTTTCTTGATCAGCTCTACAAACCTTGTTTATATTTCATTTCAACTAGCTTCTAAAACCATAGCGTAGTTGCCGGCAAATAAGTCGCCAAGCGTTTGTTTGGGCTTAATATTGAAGCGATCAGTAGCTTCAGTTAGCAAACCTGTTTTTGTATTGGTTTTAGACTTGGCATCATTTCTGTCGTATTCTTATCTCTGGACAGGGGCCACTTTCGTTTGCCTCACCCAGTATATGGTAGACTGACCATCAGTGAGTGAACAGGCCCCAGTGAATGAACATTTGGTAAATATAATTTAAAAAATAAGGATTGAAAATCATTCCACTATATGGATTGACAAGACTGACTTCCTTCCATGTAGTAGGAAGCTATCTGACAATGGTTGGTTGTCCTGGTCATTATATCCTGGTGTTCATTCACTGGCAAACGTGACGTCTTAAACGTTCATTCACTGGTTAGTCTACCCTATATAAAAAATACTACATAATTGATACGCAACTTATGCATTCCACTTCAAATTTCAGTTCATCTTGGCCAGTTGAGGATATCGCGCAACTTCCGCTTCTCTGTCATCCGCGGCGTGCCCACACTCAACGCAACCATTCAACGCTTTCAAGGAGCAGATGGAAGAATTTTCGTGAAGTGGAGGACAGTGTCCACTCTGACCACATTCGTCCACGTCTCTGGGGAAATCGCATTCGAAGAAGGAGAGACAGAAAAGTCTATTCTAATTCCTAGACCTCTGGGAGATTTCGGTATCGAACTCATTGACCCAAGACCGGGACTGCCACTCGTGAGTTTCCGAGGTCTTGCTGAAGATTCGAAACTTGACATTAAGGTGAATGGTGAGTAATATTTTGCATCAAAAGTCTCGTATACTTGGTTGCGTTATGAAGTAAAATCATTTGAAATGCTGGTAAACATGTGGTGTGAGTAGATTAGATATTTACCAAATAATACAATTATGCATAATTATTGAAGTTTTTAATGATGTTCACGAGACACTCTGGTATTTCATAGTATTTTAGAAGCTTCCAAAGTGTATCCCTATGTACACTATCACTGAATTTGCCGTTAAACGAACACTAATATCAAGTTTACAAAAGTTTCGATTCTTTCTCCATCGGCGATGTAAGCGACTGCAGACATACCCAGCTTGGTTGGGAAATTGATATTTCGATTGGAAATTGATGATTTCGTTTTAAACTACAACATGCTAAATTCAAACTAAAACTATGACAAACCAAACCTTTTATATTTCAGCCATGGTAGGATCTCTGTCAATAGAAGAAGCCGAATACCACGTTCCAGAAAATATCGGTACGCTGTCCATCGGAATTGTACGAGACGGAAATGCTGATATACCACTCCGTGTACAATGGAGGTTGATTCCACGCACGGCTGTAGAAATTAAAGACTTCGAGGCTGAAGTTAAGGAAATTGTCTTTCATCCCCATCAGCACCTGCAGTTTATATCTATCCATATTAAAGACGATTCCGAGAGGGAAGAAGCTGAATTTTTCGAGGTGGAATTGGTGAGAGTCTTTGCAGTTGTCGATGTCGGCTTTGCATTCAATGGATTAGGTGCTGTTAGGAAGGCAGTTGTTACTATTATAGATAATGACAGTAAGTTTTTTTTTAAGTACTATAAACTGGGATATCTTTAACTGTTGAAGAGCTTAGTAGTAGAAGAACGTGCAGTGTAACAAAAAGATGAAAACAGGAAATTAACTTTGAAGTTTTTAGTTTGCACTTAGATCCGTTAAAAACGTTACTTGCAAACGGTAAAAAATATACTTTAAGTTTATGGAAAAGGAGAAACGTGATAACTTTATAAGGAAGGTTGGGTTGGGTTTGAATTATTGTAGCACTAGAGCTACATGAGGGCTATTGGCGACGGGCATTATAAGGTAGGAAATAGCATATCATCGACATAAAAATCTCAATCTGGATAGTTTTAGGTCTCCAGTAGAAATTTAACTGACATTCAGATAAACACTTCCTCAAAATAACAATAACCTTTTTATAAATTTTTAAGATCAGAATGGTCCAAAATGTCTTTTCATTCTGATTCCATGCTGAGTAACGCCAAATTGCCCTAGAGACTAAGTGATATTTTTTCAAGAATGTCAGATAGATTTTTTTACCACTAAGATCTTCTACCAAGACACATATCAATGAGAAGATTCATGAGTAACACCGTAGATTATCGGAGCAAATACTTTATTTGTTTGTGCAAATTTGACAAGTTTTGGCGAGACTCAAAACACTCGCCTTCTTCAGAAAGACACACAACACAAACTTTTAGTCGACGGAATGATTTGGTCAAGCCTTATAGTATTGGGGAGCTCGACTTTCACGAAGCTTATCATACTCTTAAAAACCACAATAACTTAGTTAATTCCTCCAACTTCCAAGAATTCTCTCCAATCTGGATAAAGCCTCATAGCAACAGAATAATGTTTCGTTTCTCCCACTCATTATCTCCCCTCTCTCTACCATGGAGGAATGGAAACATTCCTCCATGCTCTCTTCACCCATTTTCCAGATATCATGCTTCACTGCTTCGCGTCGTTAACTGTTATTTTGTGTAGTATGTCTTTCTGAAGAAGGCTAGAGTTTCGTGTCTCGCAGAAACATCTATAATTGTACCAACTAACAAACTATTTGCAAACTAACAAACTAATCTACGTTGTTACTTTGGGAATCCTCTCATGTATCAAGAATTTTTTTTAAATATTTTCTGAATACGGATATCAATGTAAAGTTTGCCTTAATCTTCCCCCACCAGGAAACCCAGGCGTTTTCGCGTTCATGGACTCCAGCGTCATCGTCAGCGTCGGCACTAACGCGACGCTGAAAGTCGTGAGGACCGGAGGGACTGATGGCATCGTCCAACTCCACTATAGGTCAACCGATGGCGACGCCACGAGGGAAGATGAACACTACCGTGGAGCAAAGGGCACTCTCCAGTGAGTGGGAATTCTCGTTGTCGTTCTCTATGTGTTCTGTATTCTTGTGTCGGAACGGTCTTAAAAACGGGATACCCAGGGCCTGATCTACCATAAGGTCTTCTTCTTTAACAGCACTACAGCCTGGTGCAGGCCAAGGCTTTCTCAGTCTGCTTTCTCCGGACAGGGCGACTTGCAGCCAGATTTCTCCATCTGGTTATTCCCATCACTTTCCGGTCCTTCTCAACACTATCCAACCACCTCGTAGCCGGTCTCCCTCTTCTCCTTGTACCCTCAATCTTTGAAAACGTCAGCTTTTTAACTGGGTCGATAAGGTCTAGAGCACCCAAATTTTAAAGGTTCCCTCAATTTTAGTTTCTGTTATGCTAATTGTTAAATACTATAGACCCTAAAATGTAGTACATTTCAAGATTCTCTGGGACCCCGCGTCAGTTTTAGCTTGACTTTGACTCAGTCTAAAGCGTGATTGGTTTGATCGATGCTATAATGATGCTCATAAAATGTAGCAAAAATTTGAAAAATCGGCCAACAAGCATCATCAGTACGGGCAATCACACACAAAATTTTCCGTAAAGGGGCCCACAAATTTTTTGTGCCTATATGATCTGAGTTTTCCTGGATCAGGCCTTGATGGTACCAATGAAAAAGTGGTACATTTCGATTTTTCGGCACACTCAATGAACCATGGAGTGAAGAATTCGTTTACTATCCTATAGTAAATTTCGTTCACGTGGAAGAATGCTGGGAAAAGTTGTGCAAGAGGTCAAAACAACACAGAATGTGCAATGCACGGATTTGTTACCCAACTCTCATTTGACTTCGTCCGAAAAACGAGGGCGGTTTAGGGACGGATAAACTTAACTTACTAATAAGGCGCCAATACGATTTTCATACTAACTTGAATCAAACAATTAAAATGTCAATTGGTAAAGTGCTCACAAGTAACACTTCAATATGATTAATTCTAGCTTAAATCCATTATCAAAAACGCCAATAAGAATAACTTAAAAACTGAATGTATATATGATGTTCGTACACACATATTTTATCTAATTTACAGGTATTAAAAAAATAGCCATTTTTATGTCAGTTTTCTTGAAAATCATCCGATCGTTAATGAATCTTAATTCCATTAGTTTCGGAGACGGACAGACGGAAAGTGAATTTACGATCCAGATACTCCCAGGCGACGGAAGTATTGCAGAGCGAAGGTTCAGCATCGGACTCTTCGATCCCAGTTCAGGGGCCAGGCTGGGAACCAACACGCTGATTACCGTCATCATCAGGGGGGAGGAGAGTAAGTATTAAGAAAACAAAATTAGTGAAAATATTTTAGGAAGAATCAGTTCACTAAAGGATTTTCTATCTGAACGTTGACTGTCATCATTTACAATGAAGGTTGAAAATATATCAGATTAAAGAAATCAAGATTTTTAAATTTTCCTCCAAAATGCGGCACCTCTTTTACCATTACCCTGTACTGCTAAATTATAAGTTTCTATTTTAAATTCAATGAGGGTAGTCTTTTGAGAAAATTGCTGGATATTTGACTTATTTTAAAGACACAGGTTTAGTTAATTGGTTTAGTAAATCCATAACTGTCTTTATTTCTGGATATTATTAGTGGCTTCGGTGTTTGGTGGTTTGACAACGCATTTTCACACATATCCAACGTTCATTCAAAAAACGGAAAATTCCCTAAAAACAGAGGCATCAAATCTGTGACGCCTCCTAAAAAGTAGGCAGCAAGCAAAAGCTGTATAAAGATGGGAACAAGGGATTATTTGCTGCCCATTGATATTTTCGACTCCTCTTACTCCTCTAGGCGCGTTTACTTGAGCCATCAAATCCATGGAATGCCAAAACTTCCATTTGGGGAAAAAGTGGTTGAGAAGGATTTATAACCCAAATGAAAGTCTGTGGCCGAATCCATATAATGAAACATCAAACCCTCCTTCATTGGAGAGTTTGAGAAACACCCCAATGAACCCTGCAATTCCGGTTCTGCCTGGGCGAAAATCCCCAAGAGGGAAAATTTTTGGAGTTTTCTCTTCATTCCATGGATTCGATGGCTCATGTAAACGCTCCTTATGTTGATTAACCAATTAAGATTATATTTTCATTGGAAATGTTTCCTATCACGACGTGAAAAAGGCGCCTTCCCCGTGAACCGAATCCCCATATATAAAACACAGATGTTTGAAACTTAACAATAGCACAGCAATGGGGTGAAATAAGGGTTGTATAATTGTATATGTGATGATGTTAGTGTCTCTTCTGTTATTCCTAAAGAAATTGCACGTAAGTTGTAGGAAGGATTTTCACTATATGGTCTCTTAAGATGTCTTTTGTCTAAACTTTTGAAACACACTTCATGTTCTACATTGTGCTCGTTACTAAGCGATTTCTCTCCTTTTCATATTGCAATTTACCTGAACCCCTTACCCGGCAAACCACCCTACCCCAACGAGATTTATTATATGAATTTTCAGCCAATGGAGATTCGGCCCACGGGGCATGAACCGTGAAACATGCCCAGTAGTAATACAATCAACTTTTTCTTCTAGAACCTCGCGGCCCCCTCATCTTCTTCTGGAACAACACCCTCGAGGTCCCAAGAGACTCCGAATCCGTCCTCTTCCAAATCAGACGTACCGTGGACGGTCTGCCGCAGACTTTCTTCCTTGAAACTCTGCAATTCAATGGCGAAGGTGCAGCCTTGCCCAAAGTCGACTACAGACCCATCAGGGGCTACTTAACCTTCAAGCCGGACCTGGTGGCACTGACCAGCATGGTCAAGCTGATTCCCAATCCCACTAATAGGGCCCTGTTCAAAGTGTTCCTTTTGAGGATTTCACAAGCTGATGTTGGTGGGATTGTTCCTGGAGGCGATTTCATGACCGTTATACTCAAGGATGTAGGTGCTCTTAGTTGGAAGGTTGGTATGGTCTTTGTTTCTGTTCGAATTTCTTAATTTTGTTGTTTTAATAAACTATTTTTTGAGTTTCATTAGTTTTATAAAACAAAAATATCACTCAGTCAAAAGAAAATGAAGTTAGCATGATTAACTTGAAGGTGGATTTTTTTTGTATTCTAAATATTATGTGACGTGGCTTAAAATATACATGTAACCAGATGGAGAAATCTGGCTGCAAGTCGCCCTGTTTCGAGAAAGCAGACTGAGAAAGCCTGCACCAGGCTGTAGTGCTGATAGAAGAAGTAGCTTCAAATTATTTTGAAGCAAAGAAATTGGGATGAGTAATAGCTATCGTAGGGGTCAAAAAAGCAGAAAGCGATTAACTAATGGTTTTAAGATCTACTATAAAACAGAATCCCGTCTTAGTCAATTTAGTCCTTCTTCGGCAACTTCATTAAGATGGCTTATTCAGAAAGTCCTAATCAATTTAATTTCCTTTACAAATAAATATTAATGTTATTATTTAGAACTCCAAAATAGTCGACAGAATGACGTATAAAAGCGTTTACCTAACACCTTACTAATTTAATTTCTCTTCTCTTAATCAAAACAACACCAATCAAACGAAAATGCTGTAAATAATTTGGAGTTTGAATTATTCCTTGAATTCCTAGACAAATACCATGGAACAGGGAGTTGGGGATTTAAAAATCTGTATTTTAACTATAAAAACATTTTAAGAGGCACAAAACGCAAGCCAGGGTAACGGAAGCCAAAACAATTGGATCAACAATAGAACTTCACACACACTCTTAACACAAAAGAGTGAAATCCACTCCAGTAGGAGAAGTGCATTTTCGACACTTTAAAGGATTGAATATTAACTCAGACTGAGTGAAAATCACTCGTATGGAGTGATAATGTCGGAGGTTTAACACACGAAGGATCCACTCCAAAAGGAGAAGTGCATTATCCAGACTGTAGGAGTGAAAATTACTCAGACTGAGTTAAAATCCATCGTTTGTTTTAAGAGTGCAGCTATCTTACTAAAATCGTTGCTGGGTGGGGTAGTTTTGGATGAAAAGCATTCAATTTTTATTTGTTTCCCGTCAGGGGCCTGAAGTTCATCAACAGACAAGTGTAGAAGTTTCTCACAGCGTACAAACCGAAATCCACCAGCCCCCACCTCCTGATTTAGAATTTAGAGGAGGAGCTAAAGTGCATCATGAGCAGAAAGAAAGTACGTAGGCTTTCAATATAAACATTCCATACAAAATAAATATTAATTTTTAATAGAATTTCATTTTCAGGAAATAAAAATTATAAGTATAAAGTTATTTATGCAAATGTTGTAATTAGTTTTGATGTTGAGGGAGAATTCAATATCTATGTTCTACACCAGTAAAGGGAAACTTCATTATTAGATTCATGGTGGCACACTCAAAATAACTGTATCCATTAGAATATTGTTATAAATATAGTTTCACAGGCCAGTACAAAATAAGACTGCAGTTCTTAATTACGTAACTATATTCGGTTTCAGGTATAATTATGGAATATATTCAATCATATGCAAACCAGGACCATGTCATAAGGTCTGGCATTGATTGAAGTTCTCTACAATCAATAACATATGGATTAACATAACGTGTGAGCACTAATTAGAGTCACTCAGTATCCGATTCGTCCTTATGCATTCCAAAAAGTCGCGACAAGTCATAGTTGTGGCCAGTTGGCGAACTCTTCCTCTCACAACTACGTATATGTCATTCAGAGCCTTCTAGTCTAACAGCGATACAATTATAAGCTCCATAGATGTGGCTATTTCGTCAACCTTCCCTCATCTCCCTGTCCAAGTTAGCAGATCCTTATTTAGTGACTCTGGCACTGATGGGTTCATATTTTAGTAAAATAATTTTGAAGATTTGACTGTTTGAACGTGTCTTCCTCAGTCCCCAAGTGCCCAGCAGGCCAAACCTTCAAGAAATGCCAGCCCACCTGTCAGAAGAAATGCGGCGAGGGAACGCCCCACGTACCACACTCGTGTAATCTGCGCGGCTGCATTGACGGCTGTTTCTGTCCCACTGGCATGTTACTGGATCCAGCTACCAAGAAGTGTGTTGCACCTGCTCAATGTCCAGGTATTCAGTAATGACTTGTACTATAGTGGCTTAAGCTAGGCATATATAGTGGCACAGGACCTGTCTCTCCGAGTATGGGAAACTTAAAAGGGTTTTTGTGTCAACCGCTACTGTTTGATTAGTTGGTAGACATATATTTTCAGGCTTGTCTGCTTGGTCAGAGCCCTCTTATAAACTTTCGTCAAGTAAGACAGACACAACACACACACGTGATAGCGATGCTGCCATCTATCGTCACCTCCGCAATTTAGACACGTCCCTGAAGGGGCGAGTGAGACAGGTTTGGGGATGGATAAGGAATGAATTATGTTACAATTCAGGACCTGAAACATGCCCATTACAATTATACTACTTCTAGTGATGAATTACCCTTTCAGATAAGGTAATTAAAAAAATATTTATTTCATTAATGCGATGAAAAACAAACTTAAATCAAATAAAGTTGTAAAATAACGTACAACACGTATATGATCAATAAATCGATAGACATTTAGACAGATAATAGCTATCCGTAATATGTTTATACAAGCAAATACTTTTCCACAATTTACTTTCCACACTTATCAAGCTTCTCTTTACAGTCTCTAAGTGTCCTCCTGGACTTATCTTCAAAGAGTGTGCTCCAGCCTGCCAGGAAGTGTGTCCTGGACTGGATTTCTTAGACAACCCCTGTCATGGAAATGGCTGTGTTAAAGGCTGCTTCTGTCAACCTGGATTGGTGCTTGACAACACTTTCAGAAATTGTATCAACCCAGCACATTGTCCCTCCCGTGAGCCTCCTGTTTCTTTTAATTAAATATGCATTACTTTTCGTTAAGCACGTTGAAGCATTTTTCGTTTATTCATGTTAATTCTTAAAGACTTTTTGCTTACCAATATGTTTAAATTTTAAAACGTCACCTTTTCTGAGTTTATGTGTTTAAATCTATTTAGGTTAATGCTATGTGACCACACACCCGAGTCGGTCAATGTCGAGTTTTAAGGTAGCAAACACGAAGGAATGAATCTTATAGGGATTTACCTATTTTTACTCTTAGATTGGAGCATTTTTTCTATCTAAAAAACGTGAAATTATAGCTCTGTGGAGGTAACCTCGCATGCAACCTTAATATTCCATCAAGAACTAGATGGAGCTGATTTACCGACCATGTTCCTATCACTATTCCAGATTACTACGTTAATGGTAGTATATAAGCCGAGATAACTCATCTCCACCTTGAGGATCCTTTTGGCAGACAATGGGTTATCAAAACAACTACAGCTCCAATCAATGCTGAAAAAAAGGTTAAGTCCTGTAGACTCAGTTCCTACGTGTATGCCTCTGTTCATGCTAGGTATACACAAAGACACAGGACCAGGGACAGAAAAGTGAATCTTCGCCGAACAACTAAATTTATCTTACAAGACGTTACCGAAAGCATTTTCGCTCATCAGTAATTGGTTTTGTGTCAATGTAACATGAAAAAAAATGACGAGTGAAAATGCTTTCGGTAACGTCTTGAAGGAAGAGTTACGGTGTTAGGCGAAGATTCACATGTTCTGTCCTTGTTCCTGTCAATACGTGTATGCCTAGCTTTACTTACGCATACAGAAGACTGACAAAAGGCGCGTTTACATGAGCCATCGAATCCATGAAATGCCAAACTCTCCATTAGGGGAAAAAGTGGTCAAGCTGGATTTCTAATCCAATGTGGCCAGGGGCGGCGACAGCGGAGGGGCTAAGGGGGTTGGAGCCCCCTGTCGGGGAAGTCTAGCCCCCCCGTCGGGGAAATTTTTAATTTCGTCGGGTTTTTAACTTATGACGTCATTATTATCATATATTCATACTGTCGGAATGTCGTAAAAGTTTTGGTTGATAAAACACCCCTTTTTAAAGAGTTTCGAAATTAGATTCTCCTTCATACATTCATCGAGGTTTATTCGCAAGAGTGTGTGTGCACACAATGTTTTTCCGTCGGGGTTCATTGCTGTTTTTTCGTCGGAGTCACGATGTTTGCTTGAAACCGAACCCAAAGGGTTTTCTTTTTCTTTTTTTAACGCATCCTTTTGATTTTGTTTCGAAAAACATCTCGCCGCCTTCCATTCCACTGGCGGGGGAGGGGGCCTTATCTTCAACTCAGAGGGTGGGTATTCGGAATTCACAAACTCGTAAATTTTTGCAGAAGGTGACATCTTTTTTCGGTGTAACTTGACCCCAAAGGTTAAAGAGGGGGTCGAGACTTTCAGATGTGTTTTTAGGAAAGGGAAAATAGCATCAATACTAGGCCAGGTTTTTTTTTGTGATTGTGAATGTATATACGATACAAAGTTTCCGAGCAACTGATTAGGATTCCTAGTCCATTTTACAATGTGTCTAAGACAACATAATATAGGCTATTCAAGTAAGTCGATTTTGTATGCTGTTTATTTTGTTATTAACTTATTACTCTTTTTTTTTATGTCGTTCACATGTCGATAAAATGTTGGAAATTTTTCAAAATATTTTCAACATTGCTTCCAAAGTAAATTCCTCCAATAATGAATTGCAATTTAGATAATTAAATTGCAATTTTTTTTTGTATTGAACTTCACGGGAACGAAAATGACAAATTTCCCGACCGAAAGTTGACGACCGACGGTTGTTATTTAGTTATTTATCGGGGGGGGGGGGGCAGCTTGAAAATGAATATTAAAAAAAAACGTTATTTTAAATTGCACCTTAGCCCCCCCCTGTCGGGATACGTCAGCCTCCCCGTCGGGCAATTCCTAGCGCCACCACTGAATGTGGCCGTCTTTGGCGGAATCCATAGAATTAAGCGTCAAATTCTCCTTTATTGAAGGGTTTCCAATGAACCTTGCAATTCTGGTTCTGCCTGAGCAAAAATCCTCAAGAGTGAAAAATTGCTGAGTTTGCTCTTCATTCCATGGATTCGGTGGCTCATATAAACGCGCCTAAAGTGAAATCCAGTAATTTTGCCGAGTTAGCGTTTTGATGAACGTGGTGATTTTGTGATCTTGATGAACGTATTTTGCTTTCCCACCAAAGTTGGCAATGCCTAGTTCTACTTAAGGTAGGCTAGTACCCGAAATTATAAATTTTTTACTATTACTTTAATCTTTTCCAAATTTGGCATAGTGATTTCAAATATAATGAACAATGCTTTTTGGGCAATTTTTTTATTTAAATATAATTGATTTATTTTAAACGGTGTTTTTCAACTAAAAAAAGGGGTTTGCGCTAACACTTCTAGCATAAAAAGTTTTACATTAATTTACCTGAAATTTTTTACAGATGCTATTTCAATATATATCTGTCAATCTGTGTCATGAACCTCTAACATCTGATGTAAATATATAAGTTTTTTTAAAAAAAATTTCCAAGCGTAAGTTAATCGAAAAAAATCTTTTTTTGTGGTTAATTTATAACATTTTTCTTAATAACTTCTTTTCTCATAATTTGTATGTAACTCTAGAGGGTCACTGCATGTATCAGTTCAAAAGAAGAATTTAACACATAATAAATGTTCATAGGATGAAAATTCAATGTGGTAGACTTGTTAGCGTAAACCTCTTTTTTTAGTAGAAAAACACCGTTGAAAATAAATAAATTATATTTAAATAAAAAATGCCTAAATAGTATTATTCATTATATTTAAAATCACTATGCCAAATTTGGAAAAGATTAAAGTAATAGTAAAAAATTTAGGGAATTTCGGGTATTCGCCTACCTTAAAGTAGGGACAATATTTCTGAATCCAAACCAATTAAATATTCTCTTTTATACAGCATCACAAATGGCTTCTGGAAGGGGTACACTGACAGGTGGACTTACAGGCGGCCTACCTACTGGTGCTTTACAAGGACAATTACAAGTTCAAGGAGGAGGTGGTTTATTAGGAGGACTATTAAATGGATAAAAGATATTTTCAATGGGTTTCACAACGTATCAATATAAATTATTGTTGTGTGATTGGATTATTTGATAGAACTGGAAAATTACTTTGTGTTTCCTAAAGTATAAGCAGAAAGCCCTGTTTTATAAACCATTGAATGTACATGCGAAATAATATTTCTCCTCATGACTATCAGTATAAAGTATAATGAGTGCGATTAGCAGCAGAAATTTAAAATCTGTATTTGACTGCAATTTTAACAATAAAAAAACATTTTTTCAGATAACATATGCTCAGTCATAAATAAAATTGTGATTTTTTAATTATTTGATTTTAATGCAAGGTATATTTTGGTGCATTTTATTCAGTAAAACGCACCACCCTTTCAAATATGTGCCTAGTAGTACATTTCTGGTAAAATTGATAAGATATTATAATAAATTATTATTTTTATGATTATATTACTAGATTACAATTTAACATAGGATTTTTTCGGAATTTCCATGTAATTTGTTTAAACTAAACATTTAATGTAAAACTTGTTAGGATATTGCGAATTTGAAGGAAAATGCTTTTACTTCATAAGTCTAGCTACAAAACTCACATTTTTCAGTGTATTACTAAGATATATCGCCCGGTATTTCCCTTTGAGACTTCGTCCAATTGAATTTACGATTCCCAAAAGTCGTCCATGGACGCATCGGACCCTATATCTTAGTTATGCTTTGGAGAATGTGGGTGTTGCAACTAATCGTAAATTTGGAAAAATTAATTATTGCTAAATATAAATGAAGTTGTATGAAGAAAAGAACTGTTATTTATTATGTCTAAATCAATAAAAAAGTTTTTTATGGCTTGAATGTCGCAATGAATATTTTCATGTGTTTAACACACATGAAAATCTAGATGCAGAACTCACATTATCCAGAGTATACACTCTTATAAAACAAACGAGCGATTTTAACTCAGTCTGAGTTAATTTTCACTCCTTTCCAGTGTCGAAAATGCACTTCCTCATATAGGAGTTGATTTCACTCTTTCTTTTTTGTTAAACCTCCAACAATCTTAACAAAAAACGAGCGATTTTAAGGCGATTTATGGCGATTACGAGCGATTTAGGAGTTAATTTACATTCCTTTCCAGTGTCGAAAATGCACTTCTCTTATAGGAGTGAATTTCACTCTTGTTTTAAGAGTATAGTTAGGATATTTCATCCGGTCCGTTCATCGACGACTTTTGACAATCGTAAATTCAATTGGACGAAGTCGCCATTGGATGGGCCGGACCCTCAAACTAGTGAAAGTTGAAATCTATTTTCTTATGACAGTTGGCTAGTATCAGATGGCGTAGTTTCTTTTGGCTTTCATTCCTGTTTCCTTCGATCCGTGCTCTGGAACGAAGTTGCTTTGATTCACTAATCAATGCTTGATATAGAATTTATTTTCATTCAGCTTTTCCCAAAGAGTTCTATAGTAGGGTAAAGGAACGACTCGTACTGAGCTGCCATCGGCAGCCATGGCTCACTACGGAGCCTGAATAGAGTGGCAGTTAAGCCTAATAAGTGCTAGTTAATTTATGATTTTGATACTGAGAAAGAAAGTACACCTAGGGCAAAGCCTAAAATCGAACCCGCACCCGTTATAGCTTACTGATGGCCTGCGATCCAAACCACTAGGCCATCTGGCGCCACATGCCCACTTTGTATCCTAGTTGGTCCATGGTGCGGTTGGTAAGTTTAGTCTCTACCATACTATGGAACTCCTTGGCTTTTCCGTTTCCACCTAAGACCTGAAATATGACATATGCTGACAAACAACAGGATCCCTTTACCCTCCCCCCGAAAAAAAGTTTTCACCAAAACAACTGAAAAGAACATAGGCTTAAATAAACTAATTTATTGAAACAACAATCAAAATACGGTAATTTATTCAATGTGGGGTCATGGTATCATGGAATCAGCTGCACTCGCTGAAATTAATGGAGACGTAGTCGCTGGTCTGGCAGGCCGGTGTCTGACCTCCAAGTCGGATGCATCGTCCAGGCTGAAGCTGCGTCTGTGAACAAAATTATAGAATACTCGAAGAGTACAAGGGAAGAACCGCTTTATTTCGTAGATGGCTTTCCTTAATAGCCTCTTTGGGGATGATAGCGAGAAATCGCCCAAACTGGTGTAAAGAAATCAGTTACTCGCTTTGTTTATCTTTCGCGGCAACCCTGATTCACGTCAGAGATCATTGGATACAAGTCACACGTTTGAGCCACGAATGAAGAACCGAAAGAAAAACCGGTTTCCGGTCGCCAATGTCCGCTAAGCAGACGCAATTACGGAAAGACTCTTAATAAATCAAGCGGTTCTTCTCTTGTATACTCTTCACTTGTGAGAAAAACAGCAGGTTTTTAGTGTAACGTTACCCCGAATGTATGGAGTAATGCTAAACCACCATGGAGTTTACTCCGTAAAATGCAATTAAAGAATCCTGTTCACGGATTAACGTTTTTGCAAAATAGGAGTGACGTTAAACAAGTTTTCTCCGTTATTTGGTGTAACGTTACTTCCTGGAACAGGATGGAGCTAGACTTCCCTCGATTTTACGAGGGATTTTTGCACAGCGTGGTTTAACAGTGTAGAATTGAACTCATCCCACTAATAAGAAGTAAGATTAATGCGAAAACGGTGAAAGATAACAAAAAAAAAAAGAAGTGGGCTTACCAGCCTTAACAAATATATTTTCTTGAGTCAAAGTTTTAGTTTATCGTGTCCTATATTCTCTATAGGCGCGTTTACATGAGCCATCGAATCCATGGATTGAAGAGCAAACTCAGCAATTTTTCCCTCTTGGGGATTTTCTCCCAGACAGAACCGGAATTGCAGGGTTGATTGGGGGGTTTCGCAAACCCTACAATGAAGGAGTGTTTCATGTTCCATACCATGGATTCGGCCACAAACAATCATTTGGGTAAGAAATCCGGCTCGACCTCTTTTTCCTATAATGGGGATTCCGTGGATTCGATGGCTCATGTAAACACTCCTTATTTTTATCATCTGGACAATCTGGACAGAGTTGTAACAGATAAACAATGCCGCGCAATTTGATAGTCAAACATTAAAGTACAGGGTTACTCAAAATGAATAAGACAATACGAAAACTATTTTTAGACGAATGTATGTTTATTGTAACCAAACTACAGCCACGTATGGACAGATAAACTATCAACCTACCAACTATTGTCCTATTCATTTTGACTAACCCTGTACTATAACTTACAAAGATTCCATCATACATTGGCATTTAGTTTTAAACTAACTTATGTTACTTCTCCATCAAAGTCGTCACTTGTCCAGGGTTCTAAATTACGAGGCATTATTGGCTGTGTTAAAGCTCTTTAAAGGAGGCTAGAAAAAGGCAGTCGGAAACGATTATATTTCCTTTTATTTAATATCAAATGTCCCATATTATCTAGGGTCCTAAAAACATAGTTTTTGAACAATAATATTAACTTGAGGTCAGAGTTTGAGTTTTACCATTTCTAGCATCTGTACAGAACTTTATCGCAGCTATGTAAAGCCTCGTAATTTGATAGTTAATATTTAACTTACAACTTGCACTTCGACGTGGCACTGGGTTTTAGTGACTGGTGGCGCCGCGTAGCGTGAGAAGTCTCCAACGCTATACCTTTGCTGGGCTTCCTCTACAGAGGGACGGAGACGTTCCATGGCTGCTTCAAGCTCCTCTTGGGGATGGTCCTGCAGAAGAATAGGTAGATTTTTACATATACAGGGTGGTTATAAAATAACGCTCGCTATTCGGAGTGGTCTGTAGCTTGAATGAATAATCCGAATACAACAAAAATTGACACACTTACTTATCAAGAAGGGGGGAAAATAATGGAATCATAAAAAATAAATTCGTCCCTTGACCAGGGTTTGAAATTACGAGGCGTAATTGGCGGATGTGTGCGCCGTAATTGGTCATAATTGGCTACGCCTCGTAATTAGAACCTTGGTCAAGAGACGAGTTTTTTTTTATGATTCCATTCTTTTTCGAAAAAAAGAAACTCGTCTCTTGACCAGGGTTCTAAATTACGAGGCGTAATTAGATGTGTTGGCCGTAATTGGAAATAATTGACGACGCTTCGTAATTTAGAACCCTGGTCAAGAGACGAATTTGTTTTTTATGAGTATTCTTTTTTATGATTATTTTTAGGACTCTATCTTTTTTTATGATTCCATTCTTTTTTCCCCTTCTTGATTAGTAAGTGTCTCAATTTGTGATGCATTTTGATTAATCTTTCAAGCTACAGTCCACTCCGAATAGCGAGCGTTATTTTATAACCACCTGTATATGTAAAATAAATCGACAGGGAAACTGTGAAAAAGTCAGTCTCTCTTTATTGAATTCTGTAAGCATCGTTATTGCGTCTGAAGTCGACGAGGGATGAGGCCGGAATGTTCCAAAGATGGCGAAAACATCTACGACTCTCTCAGACTGACCAATCAGAAAAAGGATTTTTTTTATGAGAAAGGTTTTAAAAGGGTCAACGTGTAGGTGGACGATTCACGAAAGTTCGTGGGAACCCGATTATAGCCGACTGTTTGTCGCGACAGAGTGCGGTTGGGATGTTTAAGTACTAGTGATATTAAGGATACTTGAAAAGGTAATTAAGTTATGAAGTTTAATTAAGGGTAAAAACATAAGTTGGAGGGTTTAAGTCAGGATATGTCATATATTTTCCAGCGTGTGTGCTTGATAGGAGACGCGCTTATAAACCTTCATAGTAAGACAGACACACACTCTAAAAACAAAAGAGTGAAATCCACTCATATAGGAGAAGTGCATTTTCGACACTGGAAAGGAGTGAAAATTAGACTGAGTTAAAATCACTCGTTTGGGTAATCCTGTCGGAGTTTTAACAAAACAAAAGAGTGAAATCCACTCCAATAGATAAGTGCATGTTCGACACTGAAAAGAGTAAAAATTAACTCAGACTGAGTTAAATTCACTCGTTTGTTTTAAGTGTGCAGACGGAATTTTTACCGACGAGAGAAAGTGCACCCAGGGGGTTACCCAGGGTGAAGGCGGGAATCGAAACCGCACCTAGTACAGTGAGCAGACAGTTAGCATAAAGGTTTGCGATTAAACCCACTTGGCCACCCGGACCCCTGCACAATAAAATTAATATGACTTTGAGGTTCATATTCTTAAAAAATTCTTTCTAAGTTTCATTAAAAAAATATAGTCTTAGTAGCTGCAAGGGCTCGTCGTTTGAACCAGTTTTCAGGTTATGGTTTTCGTACTTTATAAAATATTGAAACTAAAAAAGAAATAGTGAAACTTTTTACCACATAGCCATTGTTAGGATTTTTTTTGGTTAAACCATACGAAATTTTGGCCTACAGTTTTAAAAACATTATTCCATTGCCTAAATTCAATATATTTTTCAGTATTTTATTTAATAGAACTTAATAATATATATGCATTTATTGTATATATTTTCAATAAGTACCGTACCTTGGGTCTTTTGGGGGTCCAAATAAAAAGTGGTACAAAAGCCAAGTGAATGAACAGTGTTTACCAGCGATTGAACACAAACATGTCTAGTCAATAAACATATTAAAAATTAGATAAACACTAAATTTAAACTTTTTTTATATATATTTTTCTTGCTTGTTTTTTGGGAGGAAGTCAGCGTTGCCAATCCATCCAGTGGAATGATTTGTAATCCTTATTTTTTAAATGTATTTACCAACTGTTCATTCACTGGGACCTGTTCACTCACTGGTCAGTTTACCCTATGCAGAATAGTAATAGATTAAAATATAATAATTTTGATATTGTAACCGGACTCACCTGTTCCGGAAGAGAGGGTGGAAAGAAGAAGCTGCGCATGCCCTCCGGAATATTGCTTTGCCCCATTGTTGAAACAGCCACTGTGCTCAGGGTTAATAAAGTCAAATACAGGCTCATTTTTGGAATATTCTGTGGAAAGAACGAAATTATTTATATCTTTAGTTTTAGATGCACATTATGGACAGGTAAAATATTCAAAATACAACACTTTTATTACATTAAAATGGGGGTTTTTCACGTCGTGGATGGCAACAGCTCCAACGATTTGTTTTATTTGTTTGATGGAATTACTTTTGCTTTGGTATTCGAAAATGAGTTTTCTAAGAAAATTTAATTTTTTAAATTTTTAAATACCAAATTCCTGCTGAGCTATATTGTGAATAGAATACAAAACCTATCTCCTCTTGAATTAATGTTTAATTCAAGAGGAGAAACTTCTTAAACATAACGTAAGAGAGTATTAATATTTATTATAAAAAAACTTGCATAAAAGGAAAAGGTTCTTTTTATCTCTACCGGTCATTTTGAGAGTGAAACCGGAGCAACCAATGAAATCGCAGTTCAAAGAAAAATGAAAACAAGAGCGTTACATCATAAGATACATCCCGATTGCAAAAAAACATTACATTGCTAAGCCTGTAAAAATTAGTATGAAAATCACTTACATACATTCAACATAATATGTCTAGTTCAATAGAAAAATCGTTGTTCAATAGAAAAATTATCTTAAACTGTTTAAATTTTGTTCAAATAAAAATTCCTGTTATAAATAAATTGATTAACTTATAATAAAATATCAAACGAATTCCTATAACCGGTTGTGAGTAAAAATTGCAACCTACAGACATTACAGTTAAAATCAATCACATTTGTGAAAATGTTTTAGAATAATTAGTGATATAAATAGAAGAAAATAAGTTGATTCATAAGCGATATTTGAGTTTTCTGTTACCACTGAATGGGAAAAGCTGGAAATTTAATTTCATGAAATGTTTGGAATTTTCCCACTGTGATGTGTCAAATGAGGCATTTGAAATTGCTTAGTTACGTGCATATATAAACATTTAAAGTGGTAATAGGCTTGGATAACGTTACAAAAATATCTTCTTTCTCGAATTAATGAAATTGTTCTCTCGAATTAATTTTCAAATATAATGTAAGAAAGCATTGATATTTATCATTAACCCTGTAATGCATGATTTTTTTTTATCCCGAAAAAATAAATGTGTATCTTTAATACTCATGCATTATGGGAAAAATAGTGAAAAAATTCACTGCATTGGAATTTAAATAATTTTAATTTTTAAATTTTTTACCATATGGCAAAGACCAACTACAAAATTACAATTTTGATACGAATGATTAGAAAACTACTAAATATATTTAAAAATAACCCTCTTGAACTATAATTATTTTTTCAAAACAATTTATTTGTATTTATTACTAATATTATTATACTTTGAATTATTATTATACTTTGAATACTTCCAAAGACGCAATTTCACACCAGTTAATAACTTCACTCTTTAATTTTGAGAACACTTTTACTACTGTCATCTATGAGGGTTATTAGTAACTAAAGCTTCAAAATGGAATATAAACGAAATAGAAAAAAAACCCCACAGATTTGTCGAGAGAGAGCTCTACTTTAATAGAATAAAGGGGTTTATGTTCTTTGTTGCCATATGGCAACAGTATGCATTAGAGAGCTAGGATCATTACTAAAAATTAGTCAAACTATCCTTATTCTATAGTTTGTAATCTATGAGGGTTACTATCCTTATTCTATAGTTTGTTTGGAAACCCTGCTAAAAGTTTTTTTAGTTTCAAATGAATAATAAACATTAGCAATATCTTCAATGAATTTCTTTCACTCTTATGAAGCTGAATGATCTAATTTTCGTGTTAGATACATAGTATTAAAGAGCGACTGTTCTAAACATAAAGGTCCTATGTGAATAATTTGCGATTGTTTAATTTTTACAATTGCCCTTTGCATTTTGCAATATTCAAATCTCTATTTTGTTTGGCAGATGGCTTTTCAATGAAATAAATTATACTTCTTAGTCAATATTTCGCCATAAAAGAGAACGACAGACCATTGTTTAATAAAAATGGTTGTTGATTGTTGTGTTGTTTGTCACTCATCATGTCTGTTTTTTTATGCAGCAGACACTGTAAGTATGCTGCAGACAAGTCTGGCTGCCACAAGTTGGCATTCAAAATATGTTGATTGTGAAAGACTCCATTTTGATTTAAGGTTTTAAGCCGAAGGAAATAGGGTTGCCAGCTCAAGGCGTTTGGCGAGAAGAGGGTATTGCTGGTCTAGTTAGATTGTAAATAATGTATCACATTAGAACTAAACATCAGTTATCGGTGATAGATTATTGTTGTTATCGATATACCCTTCAATTTATAACCTGTTTCTAAACCTTCAAGAAATTTGCTCCAATAAAAGCAATGAATCGCCAAACATAGTAACTCTTGCCAAAAACTTCCTTAACTTTTTTTTCAAGGTGGAAACTTTTCTACAGTCAAAATATTTTGAATGCCAACTTGTGGCAGCCGGACTATAAAAATAGTGCAAAATTTCGTAACACTTGTTGTACCAACTCTTATAAATGCAGCCACCATTTGCTACTAAAATTGATTTTGTTTCAACAACTTTAAAAGTAGAGCACTAATGTGAGATTCGTATGGGCCCAGTCCATTCAGATAATGTGGGCGCTACTGCATAAAAAATTGGCCATTTCTTTTATGGCCCACTATGGGTAGTAACCACATTACCCAAGTTGGTCCATATAGATCCCACATTACTGCATTCACGAATATTCTGGGAAAACAGCAACCTGGGATAAGATTAACTCATGAAACATGTGAAGTATTTTCAATCGAAAAATGGTTGAAGTTATAATTCTACAACCAGGGCCTGTTCTAGCAAATCTCAGACTTTTGGCACAACAGACTAGGAAAATTTTGTGTATGATTTCCAGTAATGCTGATGCTATAGACCGATGTATCAAATTTTTGCTTCAATTTTTTAGGCTTCCATATAAACATTGATCGAAACAATCGCGTTAGGTCAATTTCTTTGTCAAAATTGAGCGAAAAACGAAGTGGAGCATCAGATTTTTTTAAGTTTATTGATATTGTGGGGATTTATGGCATTTAGCATAATAGAAACAAAAATTTGTGGGCCCTAGGCCCGGGCTTAACGGGCTTTATGGAAGAACTGGCCCTGGGTACAACATTTGAGGAAAATTTTAGGCATAAATTGCAACAGCGTACAAAAGAAATGATGTCTCTGTACTTACGCTGTTCCGGACTATATTGTGGTTAAGACTCAGTGTACTTACTGTTCGGTACTGTTCGGTGGAACTGTTTCTGTCCTAATAGCGATCGGTATCGGTGTCGAGTTGTATATAAAGGATCGAGATCATGTCCCCCAATTTCCTGCTAGGAAGCCCTTGTACTTGAAAAGGAAATTGGAGACACTGGGTCACTGTGCCTCATAATTAGAATCCTTAAAACGGACTTTGTATTTTTGTTTGTGAAGAATACAATACAATGTTTCAATTTCTTGTTAGGCTAAAAGAGTATTTTATAAGCAGTAATTCAGAGTTTTGAAAAATTAAGATGGACAATGTTGCATGCGATTGTTTTCCTGCACTCACAAAAGAGTGAAACCCACTCCTATAGGAGCAGTGCATTTTCAACACTGGAAATGAGTGAAAATTAACTCCTAAATCGCTCGTAATCGCCCTAAATCACTCCTAATCACCTTAAAATCACTCGTTTGTTGTTAAAATTGCTGGAGGTTTAACAAAACAATCGAGTGAAATTCAATTCTATAGGAGAAGTGCATTTTCGACACCGAAAGGAGTGAAAATGAACTCAGGCGGAATTAAAATCACTCGTTTGTTTTAAGAGTATGGGTGCAATTTAAATAAAATTTGGAAAACCCCTGCTCCGTCACCACATTAAAATTTTAAGCCAATTTTGGAAAACTGACCAGCTGTGTCCCTTAAAATAATAATGTGTAAAGCAAATTCGTAGTGTCTTTATAGTATTGCAGAAATTTTAAACATTTCGAAAACATGCATACTATTGGTTGCAAAGCTTTAGTAAATAGTAAATCACATTCATAAAACATAAATAAAATACAACTTTATTTACTTCCAATCAAAATAACTAGCAATAAATGAATAAAAATATCCCCTTTGTTCTATTTTTCAATTCCCCGAACAAATTTTTCTTTCGAACAATCGCATTAAAAATACGTCACCCGCCATAATAGAGCAGAGTTTAGTGGTGGATCTCCTGATTCTCTGGAGACCGAATCGCGCGCAATTCTGTGGCCCGTCCAACTCATTGTAGGCATTCAAAAAAGTTCCTAAGTCCGAAGATGGGAGCGGTTGTTTTTGTGCTTTTGTGTGCTTTTAGCGGGGCTCAAGGGGGCCTCATAGATGCCCTAGGTAAAGGACTAGAATTCATGGAAGCGAATATTGGAGCTATCAATCTAGATGCAGTGCTGGGAACGAGATTAGTTGAAGGTATGTGATGTTTTAATGCAAAATTTAACCCTTTAGGTCAGACAAAATGACTGAAGTGTAAACTTTTTCTCACTGCAAGAGATTTTAATTAAATTTTTCTACTAAAATTTAATTTATTAGGTTTTTTAATCATATTTCTGTGGAAGATGGTTATAAATGGGTCTTCCATGCTTTAAATTTTAAAATTTAATAAAATTATTAAATTTATAAATTTTTAAAAATTATGTGTGTTGCTGGGAAACCTAACAGATAGCTGACGGGTTTATACGTCTACATTCCTGAGAGGGTTTTAAGTAGCTTACAGAGACATAATACCCCAAAAAATATACTAGACGTTTTAAATTATAGTATTTCTGGGTAAAACGTCAATTATAAACATATATTTGAGCTTTATATCGCACAAACTCAAAAGAAAATGAGGTAATTAAATATTGATTGAGATATTAATGTTTCCCTTTTGGATTCCCTTAAATTAAATCTTATATTCTTTGATATTCAAAAAATATGAAGCAAAATTTTGCCAAGACATTAATTTGGTGATGAGATCGAATTTCAAAATTGTAACTACTTTTTTTTAAAGTTTTTCTTAGGAATTTTCAAGTAGATTCGAACAGAAAGTGTTCTATCCATTTTAAAAAAAACTTTTTTAATTTTATTCCTTAGTATTTGAAAATACTTCCTGATACCCTCAAAAGTGTCAACTTACCACGTTCTGTACTATGTGTAATCTTAATTACAATAGCATTAAGTAAAAAAAAGTACATATTTTCACTGTTTCAAAAAGTCTAACGTGTTCCACGCGTCTTTTTAATACGCGTGTCATTTTCACTCGCTAGTGAAATAAAATCCACACGTTTTGAAAAGTATTACTTTCGCACTTGTTGCATAAATAACTATTTTTGCATAGCTTCCGAAAGAAGAAATGCGGAATTTCTTATATTTTTATCGAAATAGAAATTAAATTTAACTTGTTAAAACACATTATTTAGTAATTGATAGATATATGGGCAGTTCTACCATAATTTTTAATTTCTGGTATTAAAAACTTGTAAAATTTATTTTTTCAAAATCACTTTAAATGTTTATCAAAAGGTTTATAAGGGTTCTAGAATTACGAAAAAAAGTTTAGCAAAGCTTATTTGTAAAAAACAAAAAAATATATAATAAGGGACGGCAGTTTTTTAAAAACACCGATTCTAAAGAAACCGGTCTAAACCGGCCTCACGAAACTAACTGTTTATCAATGAAACCGAAATCGTAAAAAACCGGTTAGTCCTAAAACTGGTTTCGATTTTCCATCCCTAGATCATAACGACGGTAAGGATCGGAAGGTCAGGAACGGAAGGAAAGGACATTCACGCTGTTTTCCGGTCTTTCTTGTGTTGAAATTAACTCCAGTTTAATAAAAAGTGATTTTTTTACTTCTTGTACTCCACTTAAACATATTTATAGAAAAAAAAATTCAATTATCAAGCAAAAATTAACCTTAAACCTGGGAGACTGTAAGGAAAGCAATAAAGCCTCGCAGGCAATTTCACTAAGTTTTTTTAAATTTTGGACTTATTGGTGAATTTTAGCAATAATATGTGGCTACTAACTGAAAAGTGAGTTTTTTGCAATACAGTTTTCATGGTTGAAGAATCACTGTAGCTCAATCCAGTGCCTCTCTTCACCACTTTTGGAATGAGGTCAGTGAATGTACCAAAACCCAGGGACAAAGTTAGGAGACGAGAAAAACGCATTATAAATGTTAAAAGCCAAAATTCAATGGAAGGAATTCGTTAAGCTACAGTATTAATTCAATTTAAAATCCAAATGAATGTAATTTTTAGCTAAAAAAAGTATTAGATTGGGCCCTAAACTTAAAATTTGACATTCGGGACACACGATGGTAAGGACTTTTCTGCATTGTTTTGTGTTCTAAAAAAGTTTTGGAGTTTCTTTGCTTTAAAATTACGTTTTGCAATTATAAAAGGACCAGTCTTTTAGTGTAATAAGAAAAAATGGTAAAGAAATATTAATTTTTTTAAAAGTTATGCCCAAGGGACATAAAATTAAAAATTATGGTAGAATTGCCCATATATTGGAGAAAGCATAAATATACATTTCTTAAGCCTTAAAAATTAAGCAATTTTGTTTGTAAGGTTAAATAATATGAAAGTTTTTATGAAAAATTTACAACCTTTTACACAAATTACAAAATTCTATGCACAAATTACAAAATTCCATGCACAAATTAAAAAACTATTTGCACAAATTGCAAAATTCTTTACACTGACAAATTTAATATAGTTAACTTTTATCAATACAAAACTTAAACAGTGTAATAATATTATTGCAAAAAAAATTAAAGTGCCGCATAAAATTAAAAAATGATACTTTTAACCCTTTCACACCCTTATAATTCCGTTTGGTATAATCAAACTTCGAAAAAAAAATTCTCACTAAGTCAAACTAACGCTTATTTCAAATAAATTTTATTTAATTCTCCATAAATTTGTATATAAAGCTATATTTTTTGTATCATTAAATGGAGGAATCATGTCTTTTGAAGAGTTAAAATAATGTTTTAGTAGTTAAAGAAAATATGAAAAAAAAGTTTAAAACAATTATTCTGAATCAATTTTATTAACTAAATTGGCCCTTAATTCTTCTTGCTTACATACTTAAATGATTAAAGATTGAATTGTAACTATTTTTATCAAATAAAGTTTCCATAAAATATTGTAATATTTTTTTCAAAAGTTATGATTCCAAATTGTTTTCCCTTAAATTTTAGTTAAAAAATTAAGATTTCCCCCCTGATTTTCATAATTTCATTCACAGGATGCATAATGAATATATTTCATAAATTTGAGATTTTTAGAATAAAAAAAAAAATAAATTTTTGGACTAAAAAAGTTAATTAACCTTTTTTAGAATTTTAAAAACACAAACTATTAAAATCATAGTAAATTTACAACAATTAAGTTAGAAAAAACGAAGATTGAGTTTTGTTGAGTTACTAAATATGCCTTATTCTTGTCCGTAATTACAAATGATCCTCTAAGCGATGGGGGATTGTTCTTATTCCCCGATCTCATCAGAATCCAGGATCAAAGGATTCAGGAACTGTAACTACATCAATTTCCAATCATGTAGGGGAACAACAAGATTATTCAAAAGGCATGGAAGGTTTATTGGATTCCTATAGATAAGAATCAAGTCTGCATGTATTTTTACAAACAGAATTCCATGACATATCTGGGTTCGGCGCATTAAAGATTATACAAAGTTAAGGAATATTCAGCTACGAAAGTTTTTGTTGTTTCTATTCGGAGTAATTTGAAATTAAAAATAAAATGGAAAATAAACTGTGCTATAAAGGTTCTTTTATGTTACGACTTCGCATCGAACTTTGTATGGAGAAACGGAGTATCAGAGAAATAGGACCTTTCTAGTTTAAACATTTACATATTGTAAATTTGATGATACAATGATAAAGAGTTTAAAACGAATTGAAAATGATCGGTAAAACAGTTGGGGGTACACTACCGTTGACAGGTAACCTTGTTATGAAGATGCTGTATAATAGGTGGCCGAAACGAAGGAGGGAAAGTGTCGGGAGAAAAGCTTTTAATATTTACATTATTTTACAGTTATATGGAGATTATTTTAGGGATTTATAGAGCAAATAACAAACTTAAATAATAAACCTTATTACAAGTTCGGCAGCTTCTGATATTCATGGAACACGACAGCAAGTCTGTTATTAAGAAGCAAAGTTATGTTGCCGTAGCAACGCGCTGTGCTGCCATCCAGGATCAAGGTAGACAAAACTCGGCTGCTCGTGCACCACAACCTGCATTAACAACAACAATGAATTGGGCCACTCAGGACAGGACTTAAAGATTTGCCACTTGTAGGCAACGATCGTTTTACCGCCATTTAAAATAACGAATTTATTTGTACTTCTTATTTTGATCGGAGTCTGTATTCTGTATGGTGTTTTCCCTTCCCTAACTTCCGTTGTAAGATATCCTCGATATAGTTTGCTTGACTTTTTTCTGTCTACATATTATAATCATTCATGTATCTTTACACTTTAAATCGAAAGCGAAATAATAGGCAAATTTTTTAACTGGTATATTTTCTTTCAACTTCTAAATCCAGGGGGAGGGGAGGGTGCAATTGCCTTCCTAGTGGCCATGTTTGCTACTTCCCCTACTATACATACATTTACAGTTTACCTGAAGTCAGAATGGTGTTTTTAATTCCCCCTAACTTCCGTTGTAAGATATCCCACATATAGTTTTCTGGACTTTTTTCTGTCTACATATTAGAATCATTTATGTACCTTTTCACTTAAAATCGAAAGCGAAATAATAGGCAAATTTTTTGAACTGGTATGTTTTCTTTCAACTTCTAAATCCAGGGGGAGGGGAGGGTGCAATTGCCCCCGTGGTGGCCATGTTTGCTACTAAATATTAGTACTATACATACGCTTACAGTTTACGCATTAATATAAATTATTTGTTTTCCTTCCTGAAAATACTCGTATCTTAATAATATATTTTTTAACTGAATGCCGTTTTAATTTATCGTAAAATTTGCCGCCTCCAAAAATTCACCGCTCTAGCTGCGGCCTACTTGGCCAATTTAGAAATCCCGGTCCTGGAACCACTTTTGTCATGAAATAATTAGTGGTTTAGTGTTCTTTCTTGAGGTTAAAGTTATTGAGTGATTGCAACTATAGTACAAGTCATTATAGTACATATACTGCAGTTTTCCTGCCCACGGCAGTACAGTTAACGGATCGTGTTTTTCTTTTTACTGAAATTTCGATGGAAAAGATACACTTCAGATAATTTTCTTGAAAAACTAACATATTTGAAATTACACCCCAATTCAGAGCACGCGCACACTTTGGTAAACCCTTTTATATAATTATCAATTGTACGTGGTAAGATTGAGTAAGACTTACAGCAAAAAAATATTATAAACAAAACTATATTTGCTGCCTAAAATTTAAATGCTATTTTTTTTGTAGAGCAGCTTACCTCGTACCTTGATTTAGAAGCAGATGTGATGCCCCAGGACGTTTACAATCGCATTGTGGCACTGAGAGACCAAGCCAGGTTCATTTCGGATGAAGGAATGGGTCAAGTGGCAAAGAATGATCCTCAATATTTTCAAGGTAAAACTTTGTTTAGTTACATATTTGAATTTTAATAGTAAAATTGCCGATGCCCAATGCGAGGACATTAATCGTATTTTTTAAAAAATTAACTTATTTATACCTTTCTTTTTTTCTTTAGAATTTAACGTTTTCCTTTATCAAAACAAGCAACAGAGACCTAGTAAATATTATCCACTGCTGTCAGAAAACCCCATTGGACAGTTTCCAGCAACCCTGGCAAATGAAAAAATTGTCATTTTGTTTCCTTAAGTGTCAAAGGCAGCTTTAGAACAAAAAATTTCACTAAGATATGCATAAGGACCTTAATTCCTTAAACGTGTGGTTAAGTATTAAAGTAATATGTTATGTACCGAATAGTGGAAATTTTGCAAACTCGAAAAATTCCTCTGAACTGAAACTGAGAGCCATTTGTTTGTGACATCATCTTGGCGGCTTTCTTTAACAATTTTGATTTTCATATTCAGGGAACGATCACCGAATGGGCCCTGGAGTCTCAGGCAACCTCTCTAAAACTTGTGTAGTGGCCCCTATAAATCAACTTTCTTTCTAAACAACCATGCTAGAACTCCTTCATTGATTGGGAATCTGTCTGCATCAGATGTGCTTGGCAAAGACAGCGATTCATCGCCTAACCTGGTGTGAGAAACCAGTTTTGCCTTGATTCTTATCAAACGGCGAAACGGTTTAATATTTCTATGATCGAAATTCACGCCAGACACTAGCCTGACGCTTGAACAGCTGAAAAAGAAACAAGGACAAACTGGTTTCCGATTGCCACTACTCACCAAACATACCTCAATACTGATATGTCTTCCCAGTCGATGAAGGTTTTTTCCCCTGTACTCTTCAATTAATATGAGTTTTTTGTTTAATATTGAGCAGGCCGATAAAAATAGATAGAAAGCAATTTAACTCTATCACCGCAGTTACATACTTCGAGCATTTGCTTCGAGCAGCCATTTCAGCGTGGCCTTGATTATCTCAAGGTAACAATTTAACATGCAGATACTCTAAGCTTCCGCTGAAACTGGCTCTCAAGGTCACGAACCCATCTCGTTTGGTTTGGTGTCAGCGTCAGCTGAAGCGTAGAGTATCTGCATGTTAAATTGTTACCTTGAGTTAATCAAGGCCACGCTGAAATGGCTGCTCGAAACAAATGCTCGAAGTATGTAACTGCGGTTTTAATGTGTTTGGGTTGCAGCTTTGGGTCAAGTGATGGCACCAAGTGTGCGGCCAGTGTGGTATCCAAGTCAAGGATTGTCTTCAGAAGATGTGGTTGCGCCCTTACCTTGCTCAAGATCGGCCTTCAACGAGACAGATTCGGACACATGTCTTCAGGAAATCGTTGGGTTGGTGTTAATTGAATTTTAATCTTGAAGGGTGAAAATTGCATAAAAATAATGTTGAATCTTTCTGATTTCCACACTTAAAAAATGTCCTTCTAATTTAATCACATTGTGATACTAAAAGAACTGCTATCAATCACCCTGTGAAACGAATTTACATGTGATGTAAAATTTATTGTGTGGTACAGGCGAAAACGTTTGCTTCCCTTTAAGTGATTGGATGCATGATGCATGTAAACGCTATTGGAGTAAGTTGTTCAAATAATTTTATTAAGCCGTAAAAATATAAATTTTCTGTAAAACGAATATTACAACACTGTAAAACGAATATTACAACACTGTGATATTGTCACTGTAAGTGTTCCCATCGTCCATTGTCAATGTTTGTATTTTTGTCAGTGTTTAACTACCAACATTTTGATTATTCATTTTTTGCAGCACCGAGAAACAGAAGAACACGTGCATGTTAAGTAATCGATGCGTCCAAAAAATGACGTCACCAGGACAACGGGACTATATGCTTACTCATCAAGTACTCTACTGGCAGCTTGTCGAAATGGTAAAAAAGCTTTCCTACACTTTATGTGGTCATTAGTACTATTTCAAACATCTAGGACAAAAAATGAAGGTACTTTTCAGTTTCTGCGGGAGCGAGGGATATGGCCGCCAAAAATGTACAACTCCAGCCAAACGGAACTTTTCTAATGGTAACCTTTTACAGTATATATACTGTGGTTCTTTCAATATGTTTACTACGTTTTGTCACCGAAAAATCCGTTTGTCTCCAAAGATTTAGTTTGGCTATATTTGCAACTGCGAAATTTGAAAGTACCAAAATGAATTACTTTTAAGCAATACTTAGGAGGATTTATAGAGATTTGAAAAGTAATGCATACAAGGTATGGTCAAAGATATTCCTCTTAACAAAAGGGTAGTAGTACTGAATAGAACTATACATTAGATTTTGTTTTGATGTTTATTTTAGAGAGGGTGCAGGGTAAACATACCCCACCATATTCGCAGTGAACTCTGCAGTAACGTGATGCGAGACGCAAAGAGGATTGCAAATGCTCATTTTCCAAGAAATCACAGGGATTTGTTTATGGAACAGGGTGAGTCTTTGCTGTAACTTTGTTTTTTATAGGTTACTTTGAACCAAGCTGAGCATTTAAAATCTTAAAATCAAATACAATAATGTTTTAATTTTTTAATTTTTTCGTATTGGTGAGTATTTCTTCACTTAAAAAATTAGTCAAGTAAAAAAGTCAGTTGCAGTGTTTTATCAAACCAAAAATTATTTTTTCAACCAGAGAGATACAAACTTATAATCCCGCCAAAGAAGTGTTAGTTTATTCCATCTATACATATCAATTTTTAAAAAATTATAATTATTTTCATTTAATTAAATTTAAGTAAGTTTAAAATATGAACTATTGACGTGAATTTAAATAAGCTACATAAATAAACTCTTTTAAACACCTAAACATTAATAATTAACAACAAACGAAAGTTGTTTTCTTTATAATATCCTTTCAAGTTTATAACTAATTTTGCATTCGATGTGAGAAGAATCAGATATTGTGATCCAAACATTAATAGTAAATACAAGATATTTTATTATTTTATTTTATTAAGTATTTTATATACTAATTTTCCCCATTTAATTCATATTTCTTCTATCATTTCAGTGGGGTTGTGTGGAATGTGGGGCTTCCGTGACTTCTACAAAAAGCAGTGGGTGGACACGTTTCTATCGTGGCAGCAGGAGTCGGGTTGTTACAATGACCGAGCGAAATGGCATTGCACTGGTAAGGCTAGCGCTACGACGCGACGTTCGTGGTTGTTCTTTGATGTAAATTTAATGTAAAGTTTGAATTCAAAAGTTATAGCATATTATATAGTATAGTGATTGTATGATAGTATAGTATAGTTTTGAACAATGATTGTATATATAGAGTAGTATAGTGATTAAACAGATAGTATAGTTGTAGTGTAGTGAAAGTATTTTAAAAGGTACTGCAATTTGAAAAGTATCTGTTTTTCTCTAATTGTCGATTAAATCTTTAAAAATCTGGTAACTTGAAAGCAAATGGCAGTGTTACATTTCTTATGTTTCTCAAGTATCATTATTATTGTGATTTGTCATAATTATTAAGATAATATCAATATTAAGTAGTAATTTTAAATCTTTAGTTTATCAAGTAATCCCAAATATTTGAGTTATTGACATTTTTTTTCATAGATAACCTTACTAAGGATGTGCAACCACGAATGAAAAGAAGAGAAAAAATTCACAAAGGTAAATTTTTCATTAAAAATCATCCTTCTATTATTTTTTTAAAAGCTTACTTCTTTGCACTAAAAGAATTAGCTTTTTTTACAATATTTCAATTTCAAAATATGAAATGTAAGGTAATGAAAGTATTGCGATGGGACCGAAAATTCGAAATTGTATGATGTGAAACTTAGTGGGGATTTCGAAGTTATGTAGTTAATTTCAAGTGAGTTTGGAAAGGTGGTGATTCCGAAAAAGTGGTTTTGACCATTGGTACGTCACTCTTTCCCGAACTACTCTAAAGCTCGAACTAAACGATATGCGAATTCGAATTGTTTCGAGAACATGTGCAAAGAGTAGCTGCCCTGGAACATTTTTGGTATTAAAAGGTATTGCTGAAAAATGAAAACAGATATAGACTTTAAATTTGGAATACAAGTTCCTAGTTACTTTCTGATATCAAAAGTTTTTGAGAAAATAGCGCAATAGCAAAGAGTAGCTGGCTTGTTATTGTGACTCTTTAGTTTAAATTAAAGTAATGAAAAACTTGTCAAATTATATATTCTAATGTACATTTCAGATGGATGCTTATGCCATAAGACAGCAGTGGCACTGCTAGCCATGTCAGTCAGCATCCGATTTGAACTGGAAAAGTCCTCCTACTGATTAAGAGAAAGAAAAATTTGGAGGACAAATGAGAAACTACTTCGAAGCTTTAGTTTTGATGCATTTGTTTTGCTTAAGGCAGGCGAGTACCCAAAATTCTAAAAAAATTATTATTACTTCTTTTTCAAATTTGGCATAGTGATTTCAAATATAATGAGCAGTGCTTTTTGGTCAATTATTTTTATTTAAATATAATTGATTTATTTTAAACGGTGTTTTTCAACTAAAAAAAAAGGGTTTACGCTAACACTTCTAGCATAAAAAGTTTTACAATAATTGACCTGAAATTTTTTACAGATGCTATTTCAATATATATCTTTGCCATGAACCTCTAACATCTGATGTAAATATGCAAGGTTTTTTTTTAAATGTCCAAGTGTAGGTTAATCGAAAAAAATCTTTTTTTGTGGTTAATTTATAACATTTTTCTTAATAACTTCTTTTCTTGTAATTTGTATGTAACTCTAGAGGGTCATTGCATGCATCAGTTCAAAACGAAGAATTTAACACATAATTAATGTTTATCGGATGAAAATTCAATGTGGTAGGCTTGTTAGCGTAAACCTCTTTTTTTAGTAGAAAAACAAAGTTTAAAATAAATAAATTATATATAAATAAAAAAAATGCCTAATTAGTATTATTCATTATACTTGAAATCACTATGCCAAATTTGGAAAAAATTAAAGTAATAGTAAAAATTTTAGAATTTTGGGTATTCGCCTACCTTAACAAATGTTAGTTAATAAACAAATTTCAATTATGAACCGCCTGCAGCGGTTAATTTTTTGCCATTACCGCATGAATAGAATCCTCAACTTTGTAAACAGAATACATGTAAAATGTAAGATTTAGAGGTTAGATGTTAGCTGTTCCTGTTGTAAAAGAGCATAAAAACGTGTTATGCAAATTTTAATGATACAATGTAGAACTTTTGTTACAAGTAGCCAATGATACGTATTTATTGAAGTTGATAAAAAATTTCAACCTTATTTTTAAAAAAAATTAAATTTATGTTTTATAATTTAAATAATTATAAATTTTATAACCAAAAATTTTTTCAATTGTTACAAACTTCTTGAGGGAGAGGTTTAATTCGAAGAGAAATTGTAGATTTTAACTTGTGCTCATTAAATAAATAGTTCTAGATGTCATTTTCTCCCCATTTGTTTTTTAGAGTTGTCATTAGCCCTCTAATGCATAATGTTGCCATAGGGCAACAAGTAACACTATGCACTTTATTCTATTAACGTAGAGCTCCTTCTCGACAAATCTGTTTTTTTTTTAATCTATTGCATTCCATTTTCCGCATTCGATGGCTGGGACACGTTTTTCGTTTGGATGATCAAAACCCAGTCAAAAAGGTGACATTCTCTAAACCAGATGGAATTAGAAGAAGAGGTCTCCCACCAACTACACTGCTCAAAACAATTAGGGGAGCACATGTTTTAAACCCTTTCGCTCCCAATGATTCCATTGGGAATCATCAGCTTGTGATTTTTTTTCTGACTAAGTTAAATTCGCCACTTATGTTTCGTTAGATACATCATTATATGGAAGAATAACGTATTTTGAAGAATTTAATATATTTTTTTAATATTAATGAAAATATGAAAAATATGGTAAAATAAATTTCACTTTAAAACAGTTTTAGAAAATAAATTGACCCTAAATTTTTCATGCTTGCATTTTTTAGATGTTTAAAAATATATTTCAACTATTTTTAACAAAAAAAGTTTTGAAAAAATTATTGTTATAATTCATTAAAAAGTTATTATTCCATTTCCCCCTTTTAAATTTAAGTATTAAAAACTTAAGATTTTTTTTTCTCCTGTTTTTTACTATTTCATTTCGAATGCATAGTGAACCTATTTAACAAATTTCAGATTTATAGGATAAAAATTAAAAAGTTGGGAGTGAAGTTAAAGTTGGAATTAAAAAGTGCTCCCCTAATTGTTTTGAGCAGTGTAGATGGCTGGTTGCAGTCGAGGAAGACCTACGAACCTTAGGAGTAAAAAACTTAGAAGCCGTGGCCCAAAGTAGATCAAGATGGCAAAAGCTCGTTTGGACGGCCCTGGCCTGCTCAAGGCTGTAGTGCCCTGGATGATGATGATGACATTCCATTTTGAAGTTTTAGTTACTAATAACCCTCATAGGTGACAGTAGTGAAAGTGTGTCCAAAATGAAAGAGTGAAGTTAGTATATGTTGTGAAATTACGTCTTTTTCAGTATTCAAAGAATAGTAAGATTAGTACTAAATGCAAATAAATTGTTTTGAAAAAATAATTATAGTTCAGGAGGGTTATTTTAAAATATATTTAGTAGTTTTCCAGTCATTCTTATCAAAATTGGAATTTTGTAGTTGGCTTTTGCAAAAATTTTGAAATTGAAATTATTTAAATTCCAATGCAGTTACTTTTTTTAATATTTTTCCCATAATGTATGAGTATTAAAGATACAAATATATTTTTTCGGGATGAAAAAAAAATCATGCATTACGGGTTTAAGTAAAGCATTTAACTTAATAGTATTTACACAACTCAAATAATTCGAATGTAAAGACAGGCCCCTAATTTATATTAAGGGGGTATGGAATTATTTTATTAAAAAAATTTCACAGTTAAGTAAAGGAAAAAACAAAATTACAAACTACGTATTAAAATACAGAATACACTACTTAACAATATGATAAATATGCGTACATTTATCTATATACAGTTCAAACAATGCCTATTTAAAATCATATCAGTTCAATATCAACGCTGATATACATAAATAAGTATAACCATCTAAAACTTAAGGTAAAATTACAAATTTTGAAAATATTCTACAAGCAACTTATATATAACATTTACACTCATTACACTTAATATCATTGAAACAATCACATAGTCTCAGCTGGGTAACTTTGACATTTAACGAAGCGTTTGCTCCACCATAAAAACCATTAGGTCTGATAAAAAAAATTGAAATCTTGACCAATGAGTAATTTGCTCTATTACGTAATTTAAACCACGTATTAAATTTGTAACTTGGTAGAAAAAAACGACAGATGTTTATTTTAATTGGTGTGAAAGTTTCCATCGGAGCTTCTCCATACAAACACATGATATAAAAAGTTAAGTTTTTAAGAGTTGTTGGAAAAACTATCTTTAAATCGACTTTTTTTCAAAGATTTAAAATAGCATAAAACTTCTATATAAAGTATGGTATAAAGTTTGAGACACAAAAAGTAAATGAGGTATGCTCAGATTAACAGAAGTGTTATATCTAAGAAACTTAGAAAATATTGTAATATTTAACAATTATGATAAACATCTTTCACACACAATGATAAACAACTTTTAACACATTATTGAAGTCAAATAATCAAAATAGTGGCGGCTTTAGTGTTTTCTGATACGAGAAGACTTTAAAAATATATTAATTTTGTACAAAAAGTGTTAAAGAATTCGATACAAATTTTAATATCATACAATAACGGTCATAAAAAGTGTTGCGACGAATCTGTAATTTTTTTCCGATTTTTATACATTTCAATATAACTGCATGTTTTTATAGTTGAACAATCAAATACTTATATCGGCTGGAAACCTAAAAAATTAAATCAATGTGTAAATGTATGGGACAACAATGGAATTTAAAGGTAACTTTATCAAACAATTTTATCCCTAGTAACTCCTTATAAGCAGCGTGTAAAATACATTTTTTTTGTGTGTATAGCAGTTCTGCTTCACCAAAGTATTTGTGTGTAGCAATTTTTAATTAATGCATAGCACATTAGAAAAAAATTTAATGATCCGAAAATCGCGGAACTTCGGGGATCCGAAAATCGTGAAACTTCGGGGATCCGAAAATCGCGAAACTCCGGGGATCCGGAAGTCGCGGAACTCCGGGGGTTCAAATGTCACGGAACTCCGTTGATCCGAAATCGCGAAACTTCGGGGATCCGGAAGTCGCGGAACTGCGGGAATCCAAAAGTCGCGAAACTACAGCGATCCGAAAAGTCGCAAAACTCCGGGGATCCAAAAGTCGCAGAACTCGGGGATTCAAAAGTTGCGAAACTACAGCGATCCGAAAATCGCGAAACTACGGTGATCCGCGACCTCCGGATCGCCGTAGTTCAAAAACGATTTAGCTTTGTATCGCAACTAAATGCGATACAAAGCTAAATCGCTATCGCAAGTTTTCATTTTGGTGTCGCGTTTCGCGATGCGATACCGCTTATTTTACACGCTGCTTATAAGTACACCAAATTAAACTTTTTTAGCCTTTTTCAAAACGGACACATTGCTTTGATTCAAAGATAAAATTTCAATCAATAATAAAATTATTCGAAGGGTTCTATGTTTAAGCAAATGTTACCACAATATATCGTATCTTTTAAGTAGATATTCATCATCAGTAAATAAGTATGATAAATGACAATGATTGCGCCCTCTAGAATGGAATGGCGTAGGCTATAGCCCATTATCCCGCTCGCCAGAAGAGACAGTCACAAGATACAAGTAAATAAGTATCTCACATTACTTAATAAAGTCACATTTGATAAATCTACAAATATAAGTAAGTAGTGTTAATGATACTTTGCTGTTTTATTCTATTTTAATAACAACTAGTGGTTAAGTATACAAATTTGGCTTGGTGCTATATACTACACATGTTACTCGACAATCAGTAACTAATTTACAATGTCCATGATTTTACACGGCGATAAAAAAAAAATATTTATATTTGCATCTGTTCTGTTTAAAAGACATTTTCCACCTCTCACAAGCTAGAAAAACTCTTTTCATGGAGCTACATTGTGAAACAACAAGGAGCCACGTTGTACCAAAAATTGGAGCTGATTTGCAGGCTACAAAAAAAATTATGTTGCGTCATGTGAAAACTCTAAATTTTGGTGGAACCACTACCTATATTTTTTTTTTGCATGTGGGTAAGCATTAGTGGAGTTACGTCTTTTTACATGCGCCAAAGTTTGAAAAGCTTGCGCAATTTTTTTTAATACTGTTAAAATTGTGTGCTCTATTTCGCCACATTAATGATTATTAGTAGATGTAATGGCTGTATAGTAAAAATATTTACCATATTTTAGGAAAATATAGTAAAACATTTCACCCCACAGATGTTTGTAGAGACTAGAAACCATATTTCTGATGAAACCTGAGGCCAATTTTTTTTACTACGGTTAGCAAAATGACTCCAATTCTAGGCACAAAATGTCTCTTATTTTAACAGTATAGAGATAGCGATCTTGATGTCTTGAAGACATTCAAGACGCTTTTATGGACAGGGAACTATTCATTTTCAATTAGTAGACCAAATAAGATCACAATAACAATATTTACTCTCATACCACGGTTACAATCCTTGAGCGTTAACTTGAACGCTAACCAAGTCAGCTACCAAGTCAGTGACCAAGGCAATGTAAGTGCGAAAAACCAAGCTGGTGCTCAAGGCCACGAACCCATCAGTTTGGATTTTTTTCGGTGACTTCAAAGGAAAATGTTACCATAAGGTAAAGAGCAGCCATCTTCGCAGGTCTTCTCTTTTTTTAAGCGATCCTACAGGGTGAAAAATATGAATAAAATCGAACACGATATAGAATCACTCGCCAACTTCACCGAAAAAAAAAAACATTGAGGCAAAACCAAGGTCAAACTCAAATCGCTGCTCAAGTTAGCGCTCAATGTAGTGCAACCGCGGTATCAGTTTTTTAACACTTAACAACAAGTCTCAAAACGAATATAGAAAATTCTTCCACAAGTAATACAAACCAAAAAATCTGTCTAAACACATATTTTACTGACCCTAACGTGAAAATAATATTAGCATTATATCTCACAAAGAAAAGAGCTAATGAAGTGAAAATTAGACGAAATTACTATTTTCTAGTCTTAGTTTCAGCTAAATATCACGGTCAAAATCTGTAGTCTAACGTATGCAATTAAAACTAATTGTCAATTTTGTAGCTTGGTAAAAAAAAAAGAAGAATGTTTAATTTAATCGGTAAAGAAGGTTTTCATACAAATTTCTGATGATAAAAAAGTAATTCCCAAAAAGTATTTAGAGAAGTCCTCTTATTCTATTTCTTGAACACTTCTTTTTTACAAAGTATATAAAGTATAGAAACGTTTTAATATAAAGACGTTGTTGTGACCACATGTCGACTCTTTACGAACATTTAAACACATATTCCACAACTTCTTTAATTCAATGCCACTCACACAAGAACCATAAGTCCAGTTCTTTCACCAATGGCTCAGATCACAGGACTGATAATAAAAAATCGCAATGAAAGTGATGTAATGTAAATGAAGACTTTGATGATGCAAGTATAGCGGGCAGTTGATGATACTTGATGTCATTTAAGTTTCCTTGGTTACCACACGGAGCATTTCTTTACTGGGTTCATGGGTGAACCGACGGGACATCCGAACTCCTTAGCGAACTCTGGTAGGTTCGATAATGGTCCAATTACCCTGAAAAATATTTGTTATTGAAATGGAATGGAATGCAAATGCGCCCTCTAGAAGGGAAGGGCGTAGGCTATGTAGCCCATTACCCCGCTCGCCAGAAGGGACAGTCACAGGAGACACACAAAGAAAGGACGACACAAACACATAGACAAATAACAACATTTATTGACAAACACAAACATCCATGCCTGACAGGGATTCGAACCCGACCTCAGCAGCTCCAAAGGCCAGTACACTAACCATTCAGCCACCGAGGCGGCTGTTATTGAAATGACTTGAATCTATTTTTGGTGCAATGGAACACAAGTTAGATAAGACAAGTTATATTTATACAAACATATTTTGAAGAGCTTTTATTTTAAGAAAAAAAACCAGAACAATTTCAAATTTGACTAATCAACTTTTTTCTCATGTCCATTAAAACTGTTATGTGGCAGTGTTTTAAAGCAAAACTTGTAAGTGTGGAGGTGTACAGCTGGGGAAAAAAAAAACGAATCACCCCTCGTTTCTCGGCTGCTATTGATCAAGGAATTTTGTGTAAGGTGTCAATTTTCAGGAAATAACGTGAGGAATTGGGAACTGGCAACAAAAATTGTGATAGGGGTCGTCTACATATTAAAATGAGTACCAACTTTGAAAATTCCAATGGCAAGACCCAATTTTTTTTACATAAAAATGTTCAGCACCTTCAAAATACCCCATGTATAAAAAAGAATTGTTTATTTTGCATTATTTGCTGAGATATTAAAGCTTTAATTTTGAACTCGTTTAGGGGCAAATCTCCTAAGTGAAAAAAGGTAATATTTTGGTTGTGTCTTTTCAAAACGAGAAGCTAAAAGGGTTAGCATAATCTCGCCAACGGATGCTAGAATTTAACTTTCGTCAGTAATATTGGGATTTTTAGAATGTTTTTTTTTATATTTTGAATTTTAAAATTCAGAAATTAAATAAAGGCTAGAAGATGAAAAGTTTTAATTTTAATTTAAGTCGCATATACGGTTATTTATAACGAACAGATTTTCAAATGCTATTAGTTACAATCAGATTGAAAAACATGATTATTACACTTATGTTTTAAACTTTTTATGCAAGTTTTTGTTTCATTCACATTGTTGCAAAATTTTGTTTAAAATTCGTCACACTCTAACGGTAATATCGGCCCAGTGGCTTAGTGGCAGTGCTTATTTCGCATTGCCACGCCACACGTCCGGGGATCGAATCCCGGATTGGGCGAGGTTGACCCATCCTTTCATCCCTTAAGTGGGTCGATATTTTGGAGACCAAGCATGCTTGGGGAACTAAACGCTGGGGGCTCCGCGTGAGGCTTTCCACATTTCCGGGTCAAATGCCTTTCACCCCAGACCCCTAGTATCATGAACGCTGAAATGGGCACGGCAGGCCCTGACCCACTAATGGGCTGTTGCGCCGAGGAGTTTAGTTTTTTATCGGTAAACCACGTATTGAAAATTGAGGGTTACGACCTTAACACGATATTTAAGGAAAGCAAAATAAATTATTTAGAATGATTTGGTAATGATTTTTAACCAACGCAGTAGGCACTAATCATTTTAAATAATTAATGTGGTAACAATCAAATGTATTTGAAACCGACTTCCAATAACATTCTAGGATATTTAATTTTTAATATTAAACACACTTTTTGAAATTGTATTGGAAATAACATACATTTAAAAATATAGTAACCGATATAATTTAATGTTAATTATACAAACAAAATACATTGTATGCACTTGAAATAAGAAAAGATTTTTAGACATTTGACAGAAATCGATTATTTGAATAAACATTTACCAACAAACGCTTTTTAATCACCAAACGATAATGCAATTTAGGATCAAATTTGCCGAGTAATTTTTTACACGGTCCCTAAAATTCATCTTTTTCTGTTTTTTTACAATAACTCGGCAAATAACTGTTATTGAATTAAAAAATTCGGGATTTTGGTTCTACTTGATCTACTTTATCGATTTATGTAAAAAAAATTTGGGGTTGCTATTCATGTTTTATTTTTTCTTATTTAAATTTAAATAAAAAAATTATTAAAAATGAAAAATTGATGAAAAAACATGTGTGATTTGTTTTTGGAAAATTAAGAAGTATATAATGAAAAAAATCATTGTTTAATTCATTTTATTTGTAGAGGTATGAATAAAAGTTTGTGAAACTTTTTTAACATTATGGGCGTTCAACTTTGAATACTTATATCTCAGCAAATAATGCAGAATATATATATCTTTTTTATACATGGGGTATTTTGAAGGTGCTGAACATTTTTATGTAAAAAAAATTGGGTGTTGCCATTGGAATTTTCAAAGTTGGTACTCATTTTAATATGTAGACGACCCCTATTACAGTTTTTGTTGCCAGTTATCAATTCCTCAAGCTATTTCCTGAAAATTGACACCTTACACAAAATTCCTTGATCAATACCAGCAGAGAAACGAGGGGTGATTCGTTTTTTTTTTCCCCAGCTGTACATACAAACAAAACATGTAAGTGGTATCAAACTTAAAGCAAACTTGTGGCAGTGTACATACAAAAATATTTTGAACACCTTTTATATTAAGAAAAACCAGAGCAATTTCAAATTTGACTAATCAACTTCTTTCTCATGTCCAGTAAAACTATTATGTGGCCGTGTTTTAAAGCAAAACTTATAAGTGTTAAATTTTGACTTTTTGGCTTTTTTAGAGAGGTATCTTTAAAAATTCTTTTCGATTTATCAAAATGAAAGAGTTTACCTGTATGGGGCAGGACTGTGAGAGCCTGTTATGATTCTCATCTTCAAAACTTCTGGTCTATATTTACCACACCACACCTGAAAATAAGAAAAATCACAATTAAATATTACCTGATAAACATATAAAAAACGTTACAAACTAGGCTGTTATTTTTATTATTAAAAGGTAAATCTCTTTATGCAACTATTTTTATCCTTTAAATGTATAAAATCTGTACTCTTTGAATTTATTAAGATTGATATTTCAATTATTGAGTACAATTACTTGATGTTTTAACTGATCAGATTTCTTCCCAAAGGCAGACTTTTCTTTTTGTAAGCCTTTTAAGGGATCAAAGTAGACTTACTGTCTTTTGTCACTAGTTTTTAATTCGAAAAAATCATTATTTTTATTAGGATAAATATTTTTGTGCCAAAAAAATCCCATGCCTTTCTGACGTTATAAAAATATACCTGCAATCGTTTTAAGAAACATATACCAGCAATTTAAAAGCTGCATCTTGTACTCTAATAGTAGTTATTCAATTTTATTGATTTATTTAATATTTCTTAATAATTTAATTGAATTACATTTGCCGCACTAATCCAGAAAAGTTGCGTTGGAGAATACTTTATTCCTGGAAGAAAATCTTCTGCTCCATGATCTTTTATCCACTGAAGATATGCCTGGAAATATAAACTAATACATTTAATTTTCCAAATATTATAAATTTTTATGGCTGATTTATTGTAAGTTGTAATAAAATATATATATATCAGTTTTGATTATAAATAATATATATTTCGATCTTTAATGGTCATACTTTTAAAAAATATTCTTTAAAAATATCTTTATGCTGAAAGTATTGAAATGATTACTTGATAAGTAATAAAAAATATACATTTCAGTTTTGAATATACACATTTTTAAAAAGTATCTTTACATTTAATTATTTTAAGTTTTAAACATTGGTCGTGGATTTAACATTGAAGATGATGTGTTTATGACTTTCTTGGTGGGGGGGCAAGATCGCCAAGCACTGCGACTTTAAGTCTATTGTACTAAGCCCCAGAAATGACACAAGCACAAGAGACACACAAAGAAAGAGACGACACAAACACATAGACAAATAACAACATTTATTGATGGTCACAAACATCCATGCCTGACCGGGATTCGAACCCGACCCCAGCAGCTCCAAAGGCTAGAATCCTAACGAGTGTGCCACCGGGGCGGCGATGATGTGTTAAATGAGAGGGAAATGTATAATTTTAATTAAATATAAAATAAAATTCTTTAAATTGTTTAGTTTATCATACTAAAACATCTATGTAGCTTCCAATAGAGGAAAACTTGCTATCGAATATCAACATAAACAATTATTTAAATTCATGAAGTGGATTAAAGTGTGTTTCCAAATGACAACAGTATGCTCTAGTGGGTTAAAATATACAGATTATTAATACTAAAAAAAACAGTATCGAATAAAATTCCTTAGTTATTTTAAGTCTCCATTAATTTTTATAACTTTCAATTTTAAAAAAATAAATACGCTTCAACACAGTTTTGTCAGCTTAAAATATTCAATTACAACAAAAATTGTGTATAGAAATACATTTTCGTTAATTCGTTTATTCCGTAAATAACACGACTGCACTCACAAACACACAAAGTAACATGCAAACACGAAATAGACAAATATGTTTTACCCTAAATGCTTCTTTAATTCCACCGTTGTCTGCTATATTTTCACCTTGCGTGTTGATGCCATTCACCTAAGAGTAAAAGAAAAAATATGCTTTAACCCTCTAATGCATACTGTTGCCGTTTGGCAACAAGTAACATAATCCACTTTATTCTATTAAAGTAGAGCTCCTTCTCTACAAATTTGTGTTTTTCATTTATTACATTTCATTTTGAAGTTTTAGTTACCAATAATCCTCATAGATGACAGCAGTAAAAATGTATTCAAAATTAACGAGTGAGGTTATTGACTGATGTGAAATTACGTTTTTGGCAGTATTCAAAGTATAATAATATTAGTACACAAAATACAAATAAATTATTTTGAAAATTAATTATAGTTTGAAAGGGTTATTTTGAAATATTTAGTAGTTTTCCAGTCATTATTATCAAAATTGGAATTTTGTAGTTAGTTTTTTTCACATGGAAAACATTTTAAAAATTGAATGATTTTGAGTGTAGTTGTGGGTAAATAGTACTTATAGGCCCAAAAATTTAAAAATAATTTTTTGATTTTCCAATTTTTAATTTGGTATAACATTAGTTTTAACACAAATATACAATCATTTTATTATAGGTTGAAAAATGTAGAGCATAGGTTATAAAGTTGCAATATATTTAGTATGCATAAATTCTTTTAATTAATAAATAGTAATATCATTTCAAGCATTGCCTTAGGTTTAACGGATCAAAAATTCTTAAAATAACATTCTCAGGAATTAAATACTCGATAATTTCCATGAGAATATACTTATTTTTAAATAGTGTATTTTTTTGAAGTTGAGTGAAACAGTTTAAAATATATTTTAGTGTAGTCTTAAGAAGTTGTGTGGAATTAGAAGTTACAGGTCTCAAACATTTAAAATAACTGTTTGATTGGGTAAAACATCAGTTTTGACAAAAGTATTTTCGTTTTATAAAGTTGAAAAGTTCATAGCATAGGCCGTAAAAGTTATGAAGTTACAATATATTTAATACGCGCAAAAATAATCAAATTACTTGATGGTAATATTATTTCAAGTATTGCAGTGTTTTTAACAGATCTAGTGAAATTTAAAATAACAATTTCAAAAATTTTATAATAAGTGACTTCAATTACACCGTATTTCAGAAAAAGTAATATACTTTCTTTTGTACTTTTGAAAAGTAAAATACTTTCAGCACTGTGTATAATACGTTGTAAAAAGTTTTACTTGTAAATCGACGTCTTTGACGGTGAAATTCCCGTACTGGTCAATAATACACTGGGCTCTATCTCTGAATGTGGAATCGGTCTCAGGTTCCCACCAATTGATGTTGTTTCCATCTTTGTCAAACTGTCGACCTGCGAAAATGCATTTCAATTTTAACTGTTTCATAATTTGGGTAAAAATCCCAGGAGAGCATAGGAGCACCCTTGGCAAAAAAAAACCGAAAAAAATGCTGAAGCCTTGGTTTCCTCGGAGTCTGTCACAGATTTATGCGGTCGGACAAGTGCGGTGAGTGACGTCATACGAACTACTGACGTTGATTACGCAGAGTGGTTTCCTCGGGAGCGTTGCCGGACAACTCAACACGACCGTCAGATTGAGTTGCTGTTGAGTGCGTTGGGAAAATCCCGATGACAATGTTTCTTGCTGTTGTCTGTTGCTTGGTGTGCTTGCCAAAAATTAAAAATTTGAGGAAATGACGGAAGGCGAGAGTTGTCTTACGCTTGCCGAAGAAGAAAAGCTAATTGATTTTGTGAGAAATCACGAAGAACCTAAATTTTTCATTTTTTACATGCAAAGACAAAAACCAAAACAACAACAGAGTTAATTGAGTGAGTTCGCTAGGTTCCCAGTTACGTGTCAACGTAACGTTCCGATGAAGCGGTGGCCGGTAGGGTGACGTCATCCACGTATAAAAGCGGTCGCATTTTTCTGGCGACAGACTCCGAGGAAACCAAGGCTTAAGCCAGACAGAGCAACACGAAGCGAAAACGACAAGGGCGGCAAATGAATCTAGCATGTTAAGGTTGCATCAAAGTTTACCAATGTGGCACAATTATCACCCATCTAAATAATTCACACCAAGAGTGTGGGCTCTATAGGATCTAAATTTTTTAAAAACATGTTCAGAAATTTGTTAATTATAACAAAAGAAAAAGAAGCAAGTTACCTCTGTCATCGAATCCATGGGTGATTTCATGACCAATAACAAACCCGATGGCACCGAAATTCAAATAACTATAAGGTAATTATAGTGTAAATAATTTTCGAATATGGGTACAGCTTTGGTATAATGACCAGTCTGCACATTGACAACTTTTAAAAGTTTGAAAATTAAATTAGGAATGCTAAATCTATCAAATTAATATGAAGTAGAGTGTTTACCACAATTGGGCATTTTCGTTGCTTGGCAACGTAATGCAAATCTCCAAATCAAAAAAGACCAGCCACTACATCATAGCTGTTTCATTATTGGTTTTAAGACATTTTAACACTTTAAGGGGTCTAAGGAGTCTTAAAAATGTGCAAAGAAGGAACTACAAAGTATAGTTTGATCAGTCATGTAATTTTTTAACTACTCAATATACAAGTATAATTTTTTTATATGTAATTCTACAAGATTTATTTATTGTAAAACAAATTTTAAAATTTATGAAACTTTAGCCAAAACTAAAATAAATGATATTAAACATAAAGCTATTTTAACACATTGTGATTAGGCTTGCGCGGCAAATTTTGAGGTCAAAATTGAAAAAATGACCAAGAAAATGACTTTATATTGTACAAATATGTACAAACTAGGACTTATACTTAAATTCTCAGCTCAATTTTAATTAGAAATTATTTTAAGAACTTTTTTCTAAAAAAATTAATAAAAAATTTTAAATTTTGATTTTAAATTTATTTTAAAATAATTTCTAATTAAAATTGAGCTGAGAATTTAGGTATAAGTCCTAGTTTGTACATATTTGTACAATATAAAGTCATTTTCTTGGTCATTTTTTCAATTTTGACCTCAAAATTTGCCGCGCAAGCCTAATCACAATGTGTTAAAATAGCTTTATGTTTAATATCATTTATTTTAGTTTTGGCTAAAGTTTCATAAATTTTAAAATTTGTTTTATAATAAATAAATCTTGTAGAATTACATATAAAAAAATTATACTTGTATATTGAGTAGTTAAAAAATTACATGGCAGATCAAACTATACTTTGTAGTTCCTTCTTTGCAGATTTTTAAGACTCCTTAGACCCCTTAAATATAAAATAAATTTTACAAAATATAAAATAAATTTTACAAAATATAAAATAAATTTTACAAAATATAAAATAAGTTTTACAAAATATAAATAAATTTTAAAAAATATAAAATAAATTTTACAAAATATAAAATAAATTTTACAAAATATAAAATAAATTTTACACAATGCAAAATAAATTTTACAAAATATAAAATAAATTTTACAAAATATAAAGTAAATTCTACAAAATAATTATTTTCGGAATTAAATTTAAAAAAAATCTTTTTTCAATGAAAAATGCCGTCAAAATCTCAAAAATTCTATCTTACTTAGGTCTGTCTTTATCAAAAAATACACCTTGTAATATTCCCGCTGGAAATTCTAAGAAAGCAAAACAAAGCATAGTTAGTTCCGTACAACTTATATAAAAGTAATATTTTTTGGTTTCAAATATTCAGAAGTTAGATACAAACCTATGCTATTTTCGATAGAGTTGTAGAAAGCATTGACAACAGCTGCGGCAGACCTTTTCTTCCAGCTATAATAACATGAAACTATTTTTAACAAGTGGAAATTTAAAATTAAAATGTATAATATGCAGATATAAATCATAGGATGGTGTTTTTTGAACCTGTCCAAATTGCTTTTAAAAAGAATAACGTAATTATGCAAAATTGATTATGAAGTTATCAATATATACATTAAAAAAAGTAAAATTGGACAGGACCATTAACATTTTTGAAAGTAGTTTTTTTTACCTATTTGCGACAATAGACAAGAAACTTTGCAACGCGAAAATTGGTTTTATGCTGAAGTTTATCTAATTGCAATTATGGGAGGAGAATTAAATTACATGAAAAACTAATTTTAAAAAACTTAAATTTAAACCTTTTGTTCTAAAAAAAGTGTTAATTGTATTATTAATGAGTTAATAAAGATCAATCGAGCACCTGAATAATGGGGTATCGGAGGAGGAGGCTAGTGCGGAAAAGTTGCCTTATGGCAAGACTATTAATGGGGTAAAATCTTAACTAAATCAAAAAATATCTTCAGCTGCCCAAATGAACTTGAAATTTAGCCATTTTCTAAAAAATCGGCTAAAATTTGTCCGAAATCCCTGTAGCTTCAAAATTATAACTGGTGAAAATTATTTTATGAAGAAAAATAGTAGTTTGACACTTCAACTTGCATTTGACACCAAAAAAACGTTTAAAAATTCATAATTACTGTATCTAATGACCCGCGAAGCGACCCCTGCTTTCCCCCACAGTATCAACATGAAATGTGGTAAAACGGTGCATCTGACCCGAAAAATATTTTTTGGGTTCTTGTTAAACAGAAAGAAACCTCCCAAATAGTTAATAAATATTTTTTTAAAAAGATGTCAGGCCCGTCGCGTGGGCAGGGGACTACAGCAGTCACCCCATTTGTAGCTTCTTTACAGTACTATTTGTGGTTTTCGAACCAAGATATGAAACTTTTAAGAAACTTTTCTTCAAAAGAGTAGAAGTTTTGAATTCTATCAATCAGCCCACAATAGTTATGCACCCGTAGAGGCCCATCAAAAGGAGGCACATCTGGATTATGAAGCGCACGTTTTAAATTAAAACGCATCACATAATAATCGACAGTTAAGTTCCCATTGGAATGCATAGAAACCCACATGTTAACATTAAATCAATCGTCAAGTACCCACTTGGGGAGGTTCTGTCTTCCACCTACCCCCCCTCTCACCCCCATCAGGGTTGTTTGATGATAGGACGTTGGCATACGAGTATGTGTGTGATATTCAACCAGCTATCTCTATTGCATTTTTGCATTTTCTCCATTATCTCGTGTTCACTTTTCTATTTTGTATTAGTGTGCCAGTTTATGAGAATTCGTTGATGATAAAAGTAGTCAGCTTCAATATGCCTTTAACACGTTTAAATAACTTTTATCCGGTATTTGGTGCTCCATAATGTTTAAAAGAAAATATTCTACCAACATATGCTGATATCATTAGACATTACACGGCAAGAACACTTGAGACAGAACTAAAAAGATCCAGTTTTGATGATGTGAGTTTACGATTGATTAACCACTGAAATAAAAACAAAGTCATCATGTCGAGATGACACTCTGCATGTGTTTAACATGATTAAAAAAATTCTCGATATTTGCCTGATGATCTAAAGAACATAGTTCATCAAACTAAATATACAAAGAAATGGATATTTTGGACAGACGGAAATTTTTTGTTGACAATTCTAATTGACAGCAGGAGGCATGTTAGAACTCAGACTTCGAAAAAATCTAAAGTGCAGAAAATTGCCAAAAGAAAGACCCAATATTCGCAGATTTGAAATACCTAAACTCAATTTTGAAGCCGGAGAATATTTCGATATGATTGATTGGAGTCACGTTGAAATTTCAGAGCCTCCTCTAACACCCATCATTTCTAATGATGAGCTTAATGCTATGATATTGGAGGTTTCTGATGAAATTGATATTGTAAAATATCCATGCCATACACATAAGCAGTAGAGCGTTCAATTAAACTTGTTATAGAGGCTTTTGCTGCAGTTTGAGGACATGATGCCCTTGACGGATTTATAAAATACAGAATTGCATCAAGAAATGCATTATCAACATTTGAATTCAAACGTCAGATCCTGAAAGCTATGCGAGAACTTTAAAGTACAACTATGAAAGGGAAGGAGGGTGGTGGAACTCGATTTGCAACCACCTCCACGTGGTGAGTTCTTTGTTGTTTTCTGAAAGAAAACAATCAAAGATCTGAATGAAAATTTGGTAAGTACTTTTACTACTTTTCATGTCAGAATACATATTTCAAAAGAAATCGCAACAGAACCATCGCAACCGAACCATCAATAACCGCTTATCGAGCGTGACCGTCTTTGTCACCTGCCCGGCTGACGGGCCTGTAGGAAGGCTAATAGATATCATTTCAAATTTCAACTATTCTATTTGTTGCTTAGATAGTTTTATGATGTTAGTTAGAAAACCACAAATAGTATAAAGAAGCTACAAATGGGGTGACTGCTGCAGTCCCCTGCCCACGCGACGGGCCTGCCGGAAATTTACCGAAATGACACAGACATCTTTTTTAAGCTTAAAAACATTTATTAACTATTTGGGGGGTTTCTTTCTGTTTGACAAGAACCCAAAAAACATTTTTCGGGTCAGATGCACCGTTTTACCACATTTCATGTTGATACTGTGGGGTAAAGCAGGGGTCGCTTCGCGGGTCATTAGATACAGTAATTATGAATTTTTTAACGGTTTTTTGGTGTCAAATGCCAGTTGAAGTGTCAAACTACTATTTTTCTTCATAAAATAATTTTTACCCGTTATAATTTTGAAGCTACAGGGATTTCGGACAAATTTTAGCCGATTTTTTAGAAAATGGCTAAATTTCAAGGTCATTTGGGCAGCTGAAGATATTTTTTGATTTAGTTTAAGATTTTACCCCATTAATAGTCTTACCATAAGGCAACTTTTCCGCACTAGCCGTTTTTGATTTTCGAAAATAAGTCTTTTTCGCTCCACCCTAATGGACATGAAAAAAAAGTCAAATTTATACAATAATTGCTTTGTATTAGCTGAGTTAGAAGTATAGGGTTAAAAACGGGTATCTAAGTCAATTCAGTGCTCAATATGATCCAGTATTTTTGGACCAATTCAATTTTTGCATAGTTCTGTTACAAGAGCAAATATATTTTAAGCAAAAATTAAAATATTTATTCAATAGATACTTACTCTCCTTTGACATTTGGATGTCTCAACTTTGAAAGAACGTAATCTGTTGCCCATTTCCTTAGTACACGAACATTTTCAAAATAACTGGTTGAATTCAAATGCAACTAAAATACAAAGAATGTCAAAAAGAAGACAATTAGTAATTACTTTTTATAATTGCGTGAAAAAAAGCCGACTTTTACATTATAATTTCAATATCAGACGCGTGCACAAAGCTAGACTTTTTGAAACAGTGAAAAAAAGACTTTGTCGCACTCTTTTCATAAGATGCCAACATTTCAAGTAAAATTTCGATTTGATAATACTCATAAAATCCAAAGATGTATCGATCTACTGTATTTAAAAATATTATGCGCGTGAATTATTTTTGAATCAATGAATTTTTTTTCTCGCGATGGGAATATTTCTTAAGTCACGCACTCCGAACTGCGAGTTCATTGGTTGTTTTCCTTGACATCTCTTAGTCTATTTTAGTCTAATTAGCACGTGAATTATTTTTGAACCAATGAGATTTGACTTTTTTCACGCAATTATAAAAAATAGTGTATGAAACACGTGCGAAAAGTAAACTTTTTAAAACACGTGTCTTTATTTCACTCGCTCGTACCTCGCTCGTGAAATGAAATCCACTAGTTTTAAAAAGCATTACTTTTCGCACTAGTTGCATAAATATCTATTTTATAATTGCGTGAAAAAAAGCCGACTTTTACATTATAATTTCAATATCAGACGCGTGCACAAAGCTAGACTTTTTGAAACAGTGAAAAAAAGTACTTTTTTTCATCCAAAAGCAGTGAAAAAAAGACTTTGTCGCACTCTTTTTATAAGATGCCAACATTTAAGTAAAATTTCGATTTGATAATACTCATAAAATCCAAAGATTTATCGATCTGCTGTATTTAAAAATATTATGCGCGTGAATTATTTTTGAATCAATGAATTTTTTTTCTCGCGATTGGAATATTTCTTAAGTCACGCCCTTCGAACTGCGAGTTCATTGGTTGCTTTCTTTGACAAAATGTTGAAACACGCTTATTGTTTTTTTATAGCGTCACGCGCTCCGAACTGCGAGATCATTGGTTGTTTTCCTTGACATCTCTTAGTCTATTTTAGTCTAATTAGCACGTGAATTATTTTTGAACCAATGAGATTTGATTTTTTTCACGCAATTATAAAAAATAGTGTATGAAACACGTGCGAAAAGTAAACTTTTTAAAACACGTGTCTTTATTTCACTCGCTCGTACCTCGCTCGTGAAATAAAATCCACTTGTTTTAAAAAGCATTACTTTTCGCACTAGTTGCATAAATATCTATTTATGGATGGATAACATTTTATTGTAGAAGACCGTGTGACACAATGGGGTTGTTTCACGTCGTGGATGACAACTGCTCTAACTGTTTGTTGTTAATTGTTGCTTGGAAATACTTCTGCCTTGGTATTCAAAAATACGTTTTTTAAGAATATTTTACTTATTATTTTTTTAAAAGCCAACTTCTTGTTGTGATGTTATGACTTATGACTTTCTTGGTGGGGGGCAGGTCCGCCAAACAATGCGACCTTAGGTCTATTGTATTCAACCCCAAAAAAGACACAATCACAAGAGACATACAAAGAAAGAGACGACACAAACACTTAGACAAATAACAACATTTATTAACGGACACAAGCATCCATGCCATGACCGGGACTCGAACCCGAGCCCTCCAGCTCCAAGGGCTAACACGTTAACCATTGCGCCAGTGGGCCGGCTTGTTGTGATGTTGGTAGTTCAACACATTTACTTAAAGAAAGCTTGCATAGGAAGAAAGAATTCTTTTCATCTACACTCTTAATGCAAAAGAGTGAAATCCACTCCAGTAGGAGATTAGGTTAGGTTAGGTTTTGAATTATCGTCGCACTAGAGCTACACGAGGGCTATTGGCGACGGGCGTCGTATTTTAGAACCACAGTCAGGTGACGAGCCACACCTGAATAGGCACCCAACGCAACCGTTAAGGGCGACATCGTACGCAGCGTTAGGACTTTGAAGTATATTTAACGTGCACTCCCTTACACGGGGTATTATTCGTCGGACATTTTTTGGCTGCACAGGCCGTTTATAGGTCGGCAGCTATTTTGGCGATGCCCGGACCCGAACCTGGGACCTTCCGCATGCTAAGCGAGTGCTCAACCGACTGGGCTCCCCAGCCCCACTCCAGTAGGAGAAGTGCATTTTCGACACAGGAAAGTAGTGAATATTAACTCAGTCTGAGTTAGAATCACTCGTTTGGAGTGATCCTGTCGGAGGTTTAACACATAAAGGATCCACTCCTTTCGGGGAAGTGCATTTTCTAGACTGGAGGAGTGAAAATTAGCTCAGACTGAATTAAAATAGCGCGTTCGTTTTAAGAGTGTCATCGGTCGCTTTGAGAGTGAAACCGGAGCAACCAATGACATCAGGTACGAATAAAAATGCAAAGAAAAGCGTTATATCATCTGAAACATTCCCATATTGTAATGGTTGTTCGTGATAAGCAATCGCAACCGAACCTTCCACACTATTTTCATCCATCTTAGCCAGCAACGTACACACAGTTAATAACTCACTCAAAATAACTTATCAAAAATATCACATGTGAAGAGTACACGGGAATAACCGCTTGGTTTTTTTTTAGAGTCTTTCTGTAATTGTGTCTACTTGGCGGACATTGGCGACCAAAAATCAGTTTCTCTTTCGTTTCTTCATTTGCGGTACAAATGTGTGTGTGTTGTATCCACTTGTATCTGGCGTGAATCAGGGTTGCCGCGAACAAAGCAAGTAACAGGTTTCTTTAAGCCAGGGCTATTTCGCGCTATCATCCCCAAAGAGGCTATTAAGGAAACCCTTCTACGAAATAAAGCGGTTCTTCCCGTGTACTCTTCATGTATCAACTACGGAATGGTGTATTACGATGTTAAATCTCTTAGAGGTGCCAACTGAAGATGCTCTTATTTGCTATACTTAAGGAATTTCACTATACATCTATTGAAATCCGTGACTCTATTAGTCTGACTAACATCTATGAGGACATGTCTATAGCGTCTATAACGTCTATTAGTCTATAACGTCTATGAGGATATGTTTTATAAACAAAGAGAAAGTCTTGTCATAGGTAACATCTATCTCCCATCCTTAGCTACATTTGCAGGCATTATTTTGAAATTAAACTGTTATAAATATTTAAATCCTCGTTTTGTACAAGTTGCGTGATGACAGGTTGATAATTTTTAAGTAAAACATCTTTTACGTTGCATAAAAATATTTTTAAAAAAACTTCGGTTTTATTGTAATGCGAAGTTTACTAAATCTCTGAACTTTAAAAAAAAATGTCATAAAAACATAACGAACTTTTCAACAGCTTCAATCCATTATTCTTTTATCATAAGTTAGGGTAGACTAACCAGTGAATGAACGTTTAAAGCGCTGCGTTCGCCAGTGAATAAACACCAGGACAACATACCATATGTCAGACAGCTTCCTACTAGATGGGAAGAAGTCAGTGTTGCCAATCCATATAGTGGAATGATTTTCAATACTTATTTTTTAATTATATTTACCAAATGTTCATTCACTGGGGTCTGATCACTCACTAGTCAGTCTACCCTATATAAAATTAGAAAAAAACATGAAAAATGCTTACTCCTTTGTAAATATCAGACACTTTCCACTCTTCTAGTAGTTCATTAGGATATCCAATATAGGTGGCCATGTTTTCAGCCTGTTAAAAAATACGTTTCCATAAGTCTTACATTATCAAGGATATTAAAGATCATTTTGAATTAAAATATTAACAATACCTTTTCTTTTGCCTTTTCTTTCGTTCGAGAGTCCATCCAATCAACTTTAGCTAAAATGTTCAGAAACTCTCTGTGTATGTAGTTCACCATTTCAAGTGCCTACAAAAATGATACAATTAAGAATTTCTTGATTTTTTTTTTCAATATAATATATACAATATTAATGTTCAACATTTTATAAATTTTTCCACACAGATTTCCGATCAGCTACAGGTAAAAGTTGGTCCTTCAGCGTAATATTCGTAAGTTAGTTTCAAAAAAGGTAAGATGGACAAACTTACGACGAAGGAGTAAAATCCACCTCTTAAGACAATACCCTTAAGACAAAGGAGTGAAATCCACTCCTGCAGGAGAAGTGCATTTTCGACACTGGAAAGGAGTGAATATTAACTCAGACAGAGTTAAAATCACTCGTTTGGAGTGATCTTGTCGCAGATTCAACGTACAAAGGGTCCACTCCTGTAAGAGAAGTGCATTTTCGACACTGGAGAAGTGAAAATTTACTCAGACTGAGTTAAAATCGCTCGTTCGTTTTATGTTAAGTTTCGTGACATACCGGACATACCCCACCTTTCCTCTTGCCAGACTTAGCCGGTCATAATGCTGCTGTAGTGCTGGAATATCTCGCCCAGGAACGGTTAATTGTTAGTCAAAGTGATTCTTGATTTGTTTTACTCCCCTAGTTTCATGACAGAAACTTAACATTCCTAGATTTTATATCAAGTCTCAACAAATCTTTGCTTATTTCCTTAAAACGGTTCCTGACATACAACTCTAGTTTCATGACAGACATGTCTTACACCTATAGTTTCATTGCATACATGTTTTATGACCCTAGTTTCTTCATATACATGCTTTACAATTCAAGTCTTACCAAATCTTTGCTCCCATCTTCAAAGTGGTTCTTGAGATACAACTCCTAGTTTCATGACAGACATGTTTTATACCTTTAGTTTCATTGCATACATGTTTTATAACCCTAGTTTTATGACAGACATGTTTTACAATTCAAGTCTTACCAAATCTTTGCTCCCATCTTTAAAGTGGTTCTTGACATACAACTCTAGTTTCATGACAGACATGTCTTACACCTATAGTTTCATTGCATATATGTTTTATAGCCCTAGTTTCTTGGCAGACATGCTTTACAATTCAAGTCTTACCAAATCTTTGCTCCCATCTTTGAAGTGGTTCTTGACATACAGCGACGCCAGGGCAGTGCTGAGACTGCCGGACAGTGTCCCCAGACAGTGTTCCCATCTGGCTTCTTGCCGGACTTTGCCGGTTAGAATGCTGCTGTAGTGCTGGGATATCTCGCCCCAGGCACGGTGCAGTGTTGGGAAGGCTTGCCCAACCACGCGCCACATGAGGTAGTTGGCCAGAACCCTGGAATGATCAAGACAAGGTTAGCCATCTGATAAATACGTTATTGTTGAATGTTTTCAACGTTGTTGTGTTGAATGTTGATATATTTTTGTTGATATATTGTTATTGTTGAATGTTGATATATTTTTTGCATTTCGAAATTATGATCAGTGATTTCGGTTCCGGACATATGCCGACTGCCGAAATCCCACCAAGCCAGAAGCCTAACAAGCCGATAGGACATAACCCGACAGGGGCGAAATGCTGACAGGTTCAAAAATGTCAATTAATCAAAAAATAAATACCATTATGCTTAACAAAGAGAAGTTTAATTACTAATTTTTGAATAATTTTTTTGATGTCGTGTTTATAGCCAGTCGGTTTCTGACTTGTCGGGTTTTGGCTGTCGATATTATGTCCCAGACCTCATTGGTAGAACTGAAAAAGATGGGTGAGGATTGATATAATTCGGCAATCACCACTTCTGGCAACAATTTTATTTGCATTAACTTAGTTTACTAGTTTTTTCTCGGCATAAATAAGTTAATAAATATAATTATTAAAAAATATATAAATTTATCAAAAATTTATAGAATTGCAGATTAGCTTTGTTCTTTGACACATTGAATGATTTCGTATTGAATAAGAAAAAAATCCTAGATTTTGCTTCTAATTTTCAAATTTCAATTAACAGTTTTTTAGTGTATCATCTATCATCCAAATAATCTATAAGCATTAGCTTCTTTAGTTGGCTTTCAAATTATTCTACATATCCGATATTCTGAAAATTTTACATTCATCGAATATAGTATCTAAACTAAAAATTACTTATAAATTTCGGACTTGAAATGTGCCAATACTGTAACTTTAACAAAACAATTTTCTTTTCGGTTCTACTGTTTGGCTTTACATACGTAAAAAGTAGGAAAATTTATACACTGCTCAAAACAATTAGGGGAATGTATGGTTTAAACCATTTCGCCCCCAATGATTCCGTTTGGTATCATCAGCTTCCGATTTTTTTCTCATTAGGTCGAAATCGTACTTATTTATCGTCAGATGGAAGAATAATGTCTTTTGAAGAATTAAATAATGGTTGTTTTAATTGAATAAAATAGGAAAAACATGGTAAAATAAAATTCACTCCCAAAAACTTTTATGAAATAAATTGACCCCTAAATTCTCCAAGCTTGCATTTTTAGAAGTCTAAAATTTGATTTTACCTTTTTTTTACAATTAAAATCTTGAAAAAATTATTGTTATAATTTATTCGAAAGTTATGATCCCAATTCTTTGTCCCTCAAATTTTAGTTAAAAAATTAAGATTTGTTTCCCTGTTTTTTACTATTTCAATCTGGATGCATAAGGAATCTATTTCGCAAACTTTAGATTTTTATAATAAAAAATAAGAAGTTAGAACTGGACGGGTAAACAAAAGTACTCAAAGTGCTCCCCTAATTGTTTTGAGCAGTGTACATTACATTTTAATGCATGCACCATTCATTGCTTAAAACAGAGAATTTGTAATAAACATTTAAATTATATACAAATAAAAATAGTCAAATATTTTAAAAATCTTACATTTTAGGAGGCCAAATGAAAACATTACAGTAAAATTAACTTTACCTTTTGTCTGTAGAAACTAAAAGTTTTTCCAGATTCTGAACATAATCTGGGACAATTACAATCACTTCTTCTGATCGCGAAATTTTGTCCACAAGTAAATTATTGAAGTATTTTTCCCAATTTATCTGCAAAAATTAATTGAAAGTATAATGAGAAATACTATATATTTGAAATGAAATTACGAAACACTTTAAAAAAAAATCGTAATAAATAGAGTATTATACATCTAGAGTGAAATTATTATATTATTCAACCTAAATTGTCTAATTGGTTAATAGTTAATTCGAAATAGGTAAAAAAAAAAATAACTCAATTTGTTTTCTTGTTGCAATTTATTTCAAAATGATAAATTTATAAAATATCACTAATTGATATTTATGTTAGATACAATATTTTTAATTTTTTTAATGTAACGATTACAAAATCATTTTCCTAAACTCGTTTTGACTACAAATGATTTAATTATAAAAAAAATACATTTAAATTGAATAACATTGCAGTTTTTTAGAAAATATTTTTGTCTTAAAATGTTATTAGATTATTTTCCTCGCGTTAATTGACCTTTACATAATTAAAAAGGATTAATATATTTTATATATTTATAGTTATATGTCAAAGCTAAAAATACAATATAATCAAATCTTAAATTATTTAAATTCTGGAAGTTATAACATTGTTAAAAGGGGTGGACACATACTGGTAATAGAATAGTATATAATTTGCCTCGTAGTTTTTAAATTAAACTATTACAAATTTGAAGTTAAAGGTTTTATAATATTAGGAAAATATCTCAAGTAAAATTATTTGTAGTAAATTCTTACTTCTGGAGCTAATTTGTACAAGTCATTGACTGTCATCTTGTTGTAGAGCCTACTAATATTCCGTCTTTCTTCTCTGGGAACGGAAAACTGGAAAACAGAATACCTTGTTATTTTTCTGAAAATTATTTTCAATAAAATGTAGGATTGAGAATTGATGGAAAACGTAACTGATTTTTTTACATTACATAATATTCCAAAAACAAAGACCTATGAAAAGTACAGGGGAAAGAATTGCTTTATTTCGTAGAAGGATTTCCCTAATAGCCTCTTAGGAGATGATAGCGAGAAATCGCCTAAACTGGTGTAAAGAAACCGGTTGATCGCTTTGTTTATCTTTCACGGCAACCTTGATTTACGCCAGAGATCAGGGATACGAGTCACACATTTGTACCACGAATGAAGAACCGAAAGAAAAATCGGTTTCCGGTTGCCAATGTCCGCCAAGCAGACACAATTACGGAAAAACTCTAAAGAAATCAAGCGGTTCTTCCCCTGCACTCTTCCTATGCTAGAGTTACTGAATATCGGCTTTGTAAACAGGATTTTGACAAACTTTGGCGTTATGGCAAGATGCCTTCAGCAAAATTATTATTATAGTATATGCACGGATCTCTATTGGATAAGAAGAGACTGAATTAGCACGAAACTGTCTCAATCGTTGAAAGGAAGTACTTTCAAACCCTACAATTAACTACCAGTTGTCATGACTCTTGCATCAAGTCCATGTATTAAGTGAGTCTAGTACATACATTAGCGAGGGTCATCTCGAACTGCAAGGCTGCCTTCATCTCTTCGTCTGCTTTCGTTTTGTTGGCTCCCAGAAGGACAGCGCTGTCCACCATAAGCTGAAAGTAGGCTGATACTAGCGGATCGTCCATGCCTTTCAGTAAGTAGTTGCGATCAGGCATGCCTAGACTGGCCTGGTCAAGCTAGTCGAAAAAAGAATAAATTATTTTGTTATTTATTTCGTTTGGTAGTATAATGTAAATAAGTTATATTATATTTCTGATATCTAATTACTTGAAAAAGGTATTATATTTGGGGTGCATTAACTATTTTTTAAAACCCTTCAGAGTTTGACGAAACCCCTTTGATTATATTACAATATTATTAACATATTACCAAATTATATTGTTCAACTAAAAGCCCATAAAAATTTTATTCCTGAAAAACTAAAATTGCATATATTTTTAAATCTCAAAAGAATATTATTTACGATTTTTGAACTAACCTATAAATTAAATAAGACTTAATGATACCGTAATCTAGGAAAAATCTTATTTTTTAGAATAGTCTTAAGTTTTCTATAGATATCAATGAATACAATGCTAATGGTAACGTTTGCCCTAGTAGAGTATAAAATTGAAATACATAACCTTGACTTGGTGAATTTGTATTTGAATAATTATATTTAAACCCTACATATTTACAAAACTCCCCCCCCCCCCTGCTAAAAATCTTACAAAATTTTTAACAGTGTGATTATTTATAGTATAAAACTAAAAATTGTAAGTAAAGACCATTATCTTAAATACAGGTCTTGAGAACTCAAACTTACATCGATGATATGCCTCGTATTGTTCCTAATATCCGGCCCAATGGAGGTAGATAATAGAATATTATGTCCGAATCCGACCCTCCTGAGTGCAAACAGTGCTTCCATCCAGTCGAATTTTTCTTTGTCCCACTTGTCACCATCTACGGCTGGCCACCCGCCAACCTCCTTGATGATTTGTACCAGAGGATCGTTGCCTAGCATCTCTATTTGGGCTGGAACGAGATAAGAAAGAAACATGTAGGTTTTTTATTAAAAGGTACAAAAACATTGGCGATATAAATGGGAGAAGCATGAAACACATAAAACACTCTTAAAACAAAGGAGTGAAATCCACTCCCGTAGGAGAAGTGCATTTTTGACACTAGAAAGGAGTGAATATTAACTCATACTGAGTTAAAATCACTCGTTTGGAGTGGTCTTGTTGCAGATTCAACATATATAGGATTAACTCCTGTAGGAGAAGTGCATTTTCGACACTAGAAAGAAGTGAATATTAACTCATACTGAGTTAAAATCACTCGTTTGGAGTGATCTTGTTGCAGATTCAACATATATAGGATCCACTCCTGTAGGAGAAGTGCATTTTCGACACTGGAGAAGTGAAAATTAACTCAGACTGAGTTAAAATCGCTCGTTTGTTTTAAGAGTGTAAGCTAATTGGCTAAATTGTTGATGTTGTTACTAATCCTAGGTGGTGTATCTCAACTATACCAGATCAATGAAAAGGGCTGGGGAGCGCAGTCGGTTAGGCGGAAGGTCCTAGGCTCGGGTCCGGGCATCGCCAAATTAACTGCCGACCTATAAACGGCCCGTGCAGCCAAAAATGTCAGACGAATGTAGGTATTTATAGTGGATAGCTCTCCATGTGGAGGTAGTGCACGTTAAATATCCTTCAAAGTCCTGACACTGCGTACGATGTCGCCCTTAATGGTTGCGTCGGGTGCCTACCCAGGTGTCGGCTCGTCACTTGACTGTGGTTCTAAAATATGACACCCGTCGCCAATATCCTTCGTGTAGCTCTAGTGCGATGATATTCCAACTAAACTAAACTATGCTAGATCATTGAAACTAAAAACATAAAAGAAGTTCAGGGACAAATTCGGGTCGCTTAAAATCTCAGAAATCGAGAAATTGATGCATTTACGGATATTCTCAGGAGAGGCATGACAGCTGTTCACTTCCCACTACTATGGAACCAAATCTGAAAGTATAAACTTGTTTTGCATGAATATAAAATTTTAATTTTCAAGTGAACATTTACTTTCTTTAATTTTTTAAAAACAATATTTCTACAGCAGATAATTATAAATTTTTCTCCAAACATCAAATTTTAAAATTTAGTAAAATTATAAAATTTTAAAAAATTATGTGTGTTGCTAGAAAACTTGACATTCAGATGATGGGTTTATAGGTCTGTCTACTCTTTCCACAGATCAAGCATAAACAAACTATAATTTGAAATTCATTTATAATATTAGAATTAATATTACCAAAATGACCATTCTCTTAACATTAAAAAAACAAATAAATTCAATTTTGGGCAATTAAATAAAAAAAAATGTAAACTTCAATAAAATAAAAAAAATCGTAATTTTTTGTTATTTTTACAAATTAAGTTTAAAAATATATTCCAAGTTTTTAAATTATGGTTTAAGAAGGCAGGACGAAAAAAAGACTTGTATTCACATTGGATCAAGATTCAAGATTGGTTGGCTCTGCCAATTCAGCCAGCAATTCAACGAAGAAGAAATCGTCCTTGATTATTGTTTAAAACACCTTTCACATGTGAATAAATGCATATAATGTAATATTTAATATCTTGGGAGTATTCTAGATAATAAAAAATATAAAATTTGTTACTTTACACACGTTTAATTTTATATAAAATTTATTTAACTTTTAGTCATTCCGCCACGTCAAATGACATTTATTAACTTAAACCATGTTGCAGTTAGGCTGATCTAAATTATAATTATGCATAGCTTATATATCATATTTAAGATATGCATTAGTTTAAAAACTCAATTTAGCGTTAATTCACAGAATTTTCCATTTTTAAGTACCAGGATGCAGACGTGGTTGCAAAAATGTGATTCCGTCACACAAAAAGAAAATAGTTTTAAAAAAAAATACTTAAAAAATTATTTTTATTTTTTTTTATTATATTTTAATCATTAACAGTAATATATAAACTAAAAAATCAATTTTCCTTTAGAAATAGCTTTGTGGTAATTTACTTTAATTCTACAATTCAACATGTCATTCCGTCACGTATGGAATTGCCCTTTTATTAAGTACATTACACATACTTACTAGTATTCATACAAGAATCATACATGCTCTTCATGTTTCGAATAAATTGAGGATCTGTATCTTTTATTCCATTTTCGACTAATCCTGTATGGAAATAAACAAATTAAGCTAAATTTCTTAACAAGTATGCATTATATATTTTGCCCATTCATTATTTGTTTAAAAAAATTCGTTGAATAAATGGAAAAAAATTCATTTAATTCTTAATTTAAAAAAAATGATATTTATATGTAACAGAAATATTCTTAACTATATTATAGAATTAATTTAATTCAATAAAAAGCAAAAGGTATTACAATTACAAAAGCGTAATACTTCCTCAACTTTTCACAATGTGGTACATACTATAGAAACATTTTGCTAATTAGTACTAGTTTACATTAATAGAAGTCTTATAGCAGGTTTAATTATGCTTTACTTGATAATGTATTCTTACTCATATTCCTATGAAGAAGACTTCTCTGCGCAGATAGTCATCATGCAGCAAAAGTAGTTACTCTGTCTATTGAAATTTAAGGTAGAGTGGTTCCAATGTCTAACTCACAGGTGGTAATAAGTTTCCATTAAAAAAAAACTACTGAATGTACTCTAAGGTCAGTAAGTGATAGTTATTTTATATTTATTCTATAAGATAATAACTACAAAAAAAAATTTAAGAAATTGTTTTTTATATGTTGTACTGCTGCCCTCTCTTGACGATTTAGTGAAACAAATCAGTTTAGAATTTTTTTTTTATTTTTTGATAAAAATAAATTGAATTTGAACTATAGACCCATTATATCCCAGAAATATCCTACACATATAAAAACTTTTTTTTTAAAGCAAATCGACATTTAAAGACGTACTTTGCAGTGAATTTATTTTAAATTTATTTGGACCATTGTTACAAGCATTTAATTTTTCTAACCTTTTTGAAAACATACTGAAATAGACTGAATATTTCAAAACAAAAAAAATGTCAAACTCATTAATTAGATTACTGTGGCTTTCCCCCCAAAGGCAGTATTATCAAGTGACTCTGATTTACCTCTAAGCAGTAGGTCCAGGTCGTCTTGTAGAAGCGAGAAGACTGACACAGCAGACCTGTCGTCGGGTATGAGCTGCTTCTTCAACCAACCACCGCAGGCGAACTCGTAGAAGTTGTCGCACGGCTCAACCTTCTCGTCAATATTTTCGAGGATGGCAGCGGCTACACATAAAAAAGAATACTTGCGAAATTATCAATCTTATAGGATGCCAGAAATAGATAGCCGGAAACGGTTAAATTACCTAAATTGCCATTCCATCAATATTATGAGAGCTTAATTTAGGCATGCATAGAGTGACTTACGTCGTTGGACTGAGAATTCTTCTTCTTCTTGATTGGCTTCTCACATATCACGTAGGCTTATGTCACAAATCAAGAAGAAGGGAAAGGTACACTCTTAAAACAAAAGAGTGAAATCCACTCCAGTTGGAGAAGTGCATTTTCGACACCGTAAAGGCATGCATATTTACTTAGACTGAATTAAAATCACTCGTTTGGAGTGATCCTGTCGGAGGTTTAACACACAAAGGATCCACTCCAAAAGGAGAAGTGCATTTTCCAGTCTGGAGGAGTGAAATCCACTCAGACTGAGTTAAATTAGGAGTGTTTGTTTTAAGAGTGTAAGGGGGAAAAGGTACCAAGTAAAACGGTATATGCCTACCTTTAAGGGTACAGATTGTAGTGATTAAGGGAAATTATGGTGGTAAATATTTATTTCAAATTTCATAAGAACTCGAATTTCTGTGTCAATAACGGCTTTAATCGTCCAGAAATGTATGAAATTTGACAACTAAACGTCTTTGCTTTACTTTCCTGATTGAAGACGTTTTAAAAAGCAATGAAAAGTGTTTTTTTTTTTTTTTAGAAAAGATTTCGATTTTTACTAAGGAAGCTAGTTGAGAAATCGAACTATTTCCTTTAAATTCATATTGATTTTTAAATGTTTTATAACTGTGGAACAAAGTTGTGCTACAAAACTGTAACTATGGCAATTTCATTTTTCAAAAATTATTCAATCTTATAGAACAGTTTGACATCTTCATTGAAAAGAGTGTGTATTGAGCTAAATGAATTTTACCAATAAATGTCAAGAACATTATGCAATTTGCAAGCACTCTTACCTGCTTTGACACAGCCTGGTTTTAGGCAAATGCCTACTGCTTTAGGTGGTGTGATGACATTGTACAATGAATACACTAGTTTATCTGCCCTATTCAGAAGACTAGCGTCGCTGTTACTACCTGCAAAAAAATTTTTAAAAATTTAATATATGTCTAGAATATATGAGAAAAGAAACACTATAAGGTCAATTTGTTTCGTTGAATTTATGCTATGTACAATAATTTTTTACACATAATTCTTTTGTTTACAAAAATCTTAACTTTGAATATCCTAAAAAGTAGTTTTAAAAAATATCTAAAACTTAGCAAAATAAGAAAAAGGTAATAGATTACCATTAAATTATTTACTTTTAGTAACGAGAATAAAATCGATATAAGAAAATACTAAAAATTATTATGAGATTGGAGAAAGGAAATTCAATTTATTCAAAATCATAAAAATAATTTTAAAACTTAAGTTTCTATTTTCTTCTTTCTTATTGTTAATATTATCTGAAATTCTATCTTTGATGATCATTGTTCCTGATAAATTAAAAAAAATGAAAAAATAAATTTTAAGAAAATGAATAAGTTATATTACATGTAAAAAACTTTAAAACAAATTTCATTAATCGAACATTTAAATTAGATAAATTGAAATCTGAAATCTCTCAAATCAATAATACTTTGACTTTCTGAAAAAGTTAATAGAAATTTAAATCCGATACTTGCAATCAAATAAAAAGATTGCGTCTTACAGAATATTTGAATGATAGTCTTCAGCACATCTTTAAATGTAATTTAAAAGTAATTTAACAGGGGAAGTTAATTTTATTCTGTAATTTCTTTTTCGTTAGTATTTTACGCGAATCGAACAAAACATTTTCTCTTATTCCCACTCCAGAGTTCAATTTGTCTTTTGTATGTTAAAATCTGATAAATTTGTTTTAATGACCCCAGTTACAATTAAAAGCTATATAGGTATTTTAAATTACAAACTGAAAGATTTTTTTGTTAATTTATAAAATCAAACTCTTTAAATAAACTAAAATTCCTGTAAATTTATCTCAAGTACTTTAATAAAGTTATAAAAGTGTTAAATGTAGCATACATCAGTCCACTTTCACTTATCCGACGCATTCGGCGAAAAAAAAATTTGTTTTCCGAAAACGTCGGATTAAAGAAAGAGGCTGGTCGGCTTTTAAGTACTAACTATAGCTTAACTGTTCTGATATAAACTATCTCTAACTGTTCTATGTCCGAGCCTATTTTTACATCTTCCAGGCTATTGGCTCGGTTTAGATGATACTTTACTGCCTTATCCATAAAAACTAAACGAAATTGAGACAGCAATTGAACTTGATTCACAAACAGAGAAAAACTTTAGTTCTACTTAAAGAAAAGTTTTTGCAGAACATACAATTCAGTAAGGTATGAAGATGTTGTATTGTTCAAAACAAATGTAATTCCAGGAGGACCAGAAATAAAGACAATACAGCTTGAACTGATACCATTCACGAATATGTCCATTATGGTAAAAATGTATAATTATTAATTACCTGTTTTTAAAGTCTGATAGTGATATCCCATGACAGCTAATGCTACAGCCATGGCTGTAACCATGACTAGGCAAACTCCCGCCACGCCACATAATATTCGCTCTAGTCTGGACCTCCTGTTCCACCAGGGAGGGTTTCTGAAAAGAAAAATAACACAATTAGTTCAGTTTATAGGTTTTATTCGATGTGGTATGGTATGGTATGGTATGGTACGGTACATTATATTTTCCAGCTTGTGTGCTTGTTCACAGAACCGCTTATAAACTCTCGTCGAGTGGGACAGACACAGAGAGAATATTAACAGTCACAAAGAAAGGAATAACACATAGACAAATAACAACATTTATTGACGGTCACAAATATCCATGCCTGACTGGGATTCGAACCCGACCCCATCAGCTCCAAAGGCTAGCGTCCTAACGATTGCGCCACCGGGGCGGCCTATTCAATGTACAACTGGAATGGTCAATGCTGTTACTTCAACCGTTTACTGAAATCCCACAAACAAACAGTTTGTTTGTTTAAGAGGGACTGCCAGTCCCATAGAACTAATGCATTAGTTTTGGAATCACGACTTGAGCAGAAGTATTGCTTTGCCATGCTAGCCCTTTTTCCAAAGGTATGGGAATCATCATAACATTAATTTAAAAAAAAACTTTAAACAAAAATAACGTCTGGTTATTTATATTTTAATTGATAAAGTTTTAAAATAGTGTCACCATCTGCTGAATATTTTGGACACTTACACTTTTAAAACAAAAGAGTGAAATCCATTCCTGTAGGAGAAGTGCATTTTCGACACTGGAAAGGAGTGAATACTAACTCAGACTGAGTTAAAATCACTCGTTTTGAGTTATCCTGGAGGTTTAACACACAAAGGATCCACTCCCATAGGGTAAGTGCATTTTCGGCACCAGAAGAGTGAAAATTAACTCAGACTGAGTTTAAATCGCTCTTTTGTTTTAAGAGTGTAGAATTTCAAAAAATAGAAAAAAAATAACTATGTAACATTTTCGTTTTAAATTTGTTTCATTTCGATGTTGTGATGATTCCCACACCTAAGGGAAAATGCTAATGTGGCAAAGCAATTCTTTTGCAAAAAGTTGTGATTTCAAAACTTATGCATTAGCTATAGAGGACTGACAGTCCCTTTTTAAACTAGAGCTGTCACGCATACAGTGAAGCCACCGTTACGGTCAAGCATTGCTTTCTTTCCCACAAATAAACTATGCAAAGCCCTTTTCGATTTTCCATTAGTCAATTTTGAAAAAATTCAGTTAATCTCTGCAATTCCAGTTAGCACACAACAGTCGAATTTCGTCGTAGGTCTCCTGATGTCGAGGGAAATAAGTAAGACGTCAAAACAACCAGACTCTGTTAAAATTGGAGTTAAGTCACAGACTACTCAACTTATAATGCCAGAGAAGTTCACCGTGACGTCTCGCTAGCCAGCCTTTACGCAGTGTAGGCTGTCCTAAGAAAAATAAGACGTATGCTGGATCTACTTCTATAGTTTTTTAGTTATTCTTTTTAACAGCCGACATTATCCGAACAGTACAAACAGCCTGAACTATTCGTCTTCTGACTTAACAAGATGAGTAGGATTTTACAAGTGATCTTGCCACTTTCTGCCACGTCAAAACCTCCCAACCTAATAGAATTATTTGGTTACCATATGTACTTCGATTCGAATATTCAGCCTTTCACGATGCTTCAGGTAATTACTTTCTAAGCTAATAGCAGATTTGATGAATAATTTTTCGGATTAAATAGCTTCCGAAATATGTAAAAAAAAGCATTTCAACAGCTTTTTGACGTAAAAAACCATATTCACTCTTAAAACAAACACTCCCAATGTACCTCAGTCTGAGTGGATTTCACTCCTCCAGACTGGAAAATGCACTTCTCCTTTTGGAGTGGATCCTTTGTGTGTTAAACCTCCGACAGGATCACTCCAAACGAGTGATTTTAACTCAGTCTGAGAAAATATGCATGCCTTTAGGGTGTCGAAAATGCACTTCTCCAACTGGAGGGGATTTCACTCTTTTGTTTTAAGAGTGTACAATATAGGTATTATTAGTTAAAATACCATCATTTCTCTGTACTATTAATGACATACTCATATTTAGACGGCACCATTTTGTCATACGTATAATCATAGTGAATGAATTGCTTAATTTTTAAATTCATTATCCAATTACTTTAGCATTTTTAGACATTTTAATTAAAAATCTATAGTTTTAAAAGAAAAACTATGTTTTAGTTTTTTAAAAAATGTATATATAGTCAACAAAGAAAAAGATCACACAAAATTTGCAATTTCACGAGTATTTTAACGTACTTCTTACTCTTTAAATGCTTTAACAATCTCTGCAACAAAAAGTCTGTTGTTTTTTTACAGAAAAAGCTGTCAGCTGGTGTGCCATAAAAGTACCATAAAATTTACAGGCATGATATGTTTATTTAATTTCTTTACAATCCTTTTATACGAATAATCTGTAATTTTAACACATAATCTGTTTTCAACGGACAAATTAAAAAGAAACTTTACCTCCCTTCTGCCTCCCAAATGACAATCGAGGATACATACAACATTACAAACAAGGATTCATTAAGTCCCTACTCAGGATAGGAGAGAGGACCTTTAAATCAAATGTATAAATTGCTGATTTATATTAATACAGCGTATTTTTAACAAAAAAAACACTTTTAAAAGATTATTTGAGTTATTTCTTATAAATATATAGGTCGGTGGGGGGGGGGGGGGGTCTGCACAATTGACAGATTTGTTTTCAGTGTATGCTTGGAATTATAATGTTATAATATCTTTCAAACTTTATTTGCTACATGGACCCTCTATGGCTGAATGGTTTACGTTTGGACTAGATATATTATTGCGGAATATTATTGCGTGATATACTGTGATAGGAAAAACAAATAAGTGGCATGCTTATAAAAAAAATATTTTTAGGCATAGACAACGTATTTTCATCTGTATTATATGTAGCAAATCTTATTTTTTTTTAAATGTCTGAACATTTTGAAGTATACCTAATACTTCAAAATGTTAGAAACTATGCTGAGAAAAAATGCTGAGAAACTTTTTTACAATCGTTTCGCACTAAGAATCTTGCTTACTTAAAGTCCTTCGCTAAGTTTTCCTTAAATGCACATTTGTATACTAGAGTGTGTTAAGATTGAAAAAAGTTTTTTATTTACATTATTATTAACTTGGCTTTCAAGTAATAACATCTTTATAAAAAAAAATAGTTGAAATACTGTATTTTTTTACTAATTTATATAAATTAAATTTTAATATGTTTAAACCTCTGACGAAATACTAATTTTTCAGCATTTTTTAAAAACTTTTTTCTGTATATATTTTGTTTTCGTTTAAAAAAAAACTATTAACTGCGCAATTTTAATGCTTAATTTGAAATAAATCTTGCCAAATCTATCTTAAAACTTTAGCATTAAGGCAAGTTGAATGTCTTTTATTTGAAAGCCATACAAACTCAGCAAACTTTTGAATCGTTAAAATCTTCTAGTTATTTTAAAAGTTCCACTTTTGATAATAATAAATTATTCAATACATTTACTAACTAAAATATCCAAGAAAGTAGCTTCGAGATAAGTAATAGCTGAAACGGTCAAAATTTCTGCTTAAAATTGTATAATCAGTTTTTCTTTCTAAAAATTCTTATATATACTATTTTTTTCAAAATTTCTATTTTTGAGTGATTCCTAAAAAAAATCTATGTATAACAGAAACTTTATATCGAGTTTTACCTCATCAGCAGAAAATTACGTTTAAAATGTTTGAAGTAATGCACTTTATCTTGAGAGATGGTAAAAAAAATTAATTTAAAGATAAAATGCATTAAATAGCTTCTTAAGTGCTTTCAAGCAATCGTTAAAGCACTAAAGGTTTTATTTTGTGAAATATAAAAAAAGCCGGAATAAGCTTAATTTAGTTCTTATTAAATGCAAAAAAAGTTTTAGTCAGGAAGAGGGAATCTATCATCATTTTTCACTTGATTCTCTTTTTAGAAAAGTCTTTTAGGTCCAGAAAGAAATGTTTATTGTCTTTTTATTTTATTTTACTAGCGTTAGAATAATTTGATTGAATCTATATTTTATAGAATAAGTGTCACTAAATGAGCTAGTAACAATGTTATAAAAATCAATTTGATTTATTGTTTATTTTTGAATAGCTTTACAGTAAAGCATCTATGAACTATTGTATTAGATCTTCAAAGAATGATAAATTTACTTCAAAACGAAAATATAATTTTGTGCATAAAGCTGCCGCCTTTTTTTACTAAGCAACTTCCATATAGTTTTCAACGTTTTAATACAAAACAAACTCTAAAATCTTAGTCAATCTTTTGCTTCAAAACTATTTAATTTAAAGTTTATAGAGTGTACATATTTAAATAACGATTACCAAGAATTTAATTTAGAGAAAACGAAATCGATTTGAAATATCTGCAATGAAAACAATAACCGTTTACACAATATTTTCTGCGTTGTTGTGTAAACTAATTTATTTTTAAAAAATTTTAAAATTCTATTTTACTTGTATATACACATAATACTTTATAGGTAGACGGACAACACCTATTTTTGAATAATAAATAGATATAAGAAGAAATCAAGATTTTTACTTACAAACTTGCTGATTTTATGGAGCCACAGCAAACTGGAATCACTGTGGCCATGGTGCTTTCATAAAAAATATTCCAATATTTTTTTTCTAAGAAGAAAATTTACACTTCTCTAACTTTACCATAACTACTTAGCTTAAATAAACCTCTCAATTAACTAGCAATGATTCAAAAACCTCTTTACTCAAAACATGCAAATCAATAATTATTTCTCACATATTGGATGTTCTGCGATTTTCCTATCTTTTAAATGAACGCTTAAAATGTTATCCTTATGGATAATTAAAATTTTCTTTCTTCATTAAATAAACCTTAGCGACAGTATTGAATTTCTATCTTCAGTATCGAACCATGAAACCACAATCCACTTCAATTTAATCCTTTCGGTCAATAAATTAATAAACTTCAATTCCACCAGGAGCCAGACCTTGCTTCGGTAGTATCGGAAATGCATTAAACCACCATTTAAGCTCCCTCACACATCACACATATTCTAAGTGCCACTTTTTTTTGTGTTGTTGTTCTTTTCGAAGAGTTCAATCACCTTCGATGGAACAGTCAAAATATTTCAATCACTTTCTATCCGTGAGTCACGTGACATCGTGCATTTTTTAGTGGGCTTCACGCTTCGTTGTTCCACCACCATCCCCAGAACTAAATGGCCTTAAAAAGCTTCTCTTCCACTTATGCAGCTATTCCATGACTCCGTGCGTTTGGTTTGCTTTTTGTTGTGTGTGCCGAAATTCGATAGCAGACGACTTTTTAAAAGCCTTAATTTTGGGCTTCGGAGTGAAATGGGCGTAACTCATACAAGAAATTGCAACTTCTTGTTGATGAAGCTTCGATCGAAGGATATACGATATCCGCGATCACAAAAACAAGATTTTGTACATTCAGACTTGAAGTGTTCAGTGTTCAAATCAAAATTTCAGCTCCGTATAGGCAAGAAAGAATTTTTCCAGCTGTTTATATGCTCCCTTACAAAAGTGGGAAAGTAACATACACCGGTTTGAAAAAGTTCTAACTGAAATTTTCTCCACAAATAAGTTTATTTTTATATTTTAATCAGAACAGCGACAAAAAATGCTCTTAGTTTTGATAAATATGTTCAGTGTTGTTTACATGGCTTAGTGTGTTCAACGGTTCTCAGTTCTGAGGTCTGCAAAAGCTTGACATTCAATAAAGGAGAACCATTGGGGAAAAATATATTTAAATTAACTACAGTGTATAAATCATTTTTGGAGAACTAATATGATTTTGACCTGGTGAATATAATACAATTTTACCATACTCTAGATATATGGAAAATGTCTTATAGAACTACCTTATTATTCTGATTTTCCAATATTTTCCCCCTAAACCAATAAAGTGCTTGTTAGGACTTTATCAAACTATAGTGGGGGTTTGTAGTTACGCCCGTTTAGCACTGAAGCAAAAAATTAGTCTTTGCGTGCATTGAAGTTCAAAATTCCATTATATACAAGCAGTGGAAGAGGTAGGAATCATTTGTATAACGTTTTACCGAAAGGGTTTAAGTGAAACTTTTTCAAAAATAAGTTATTAATACTATGGGGGCTGTTTTGTACTTAGTATATGTTTTTAAATTATCAGGTCCTCTCTTAAGGTCATGCTTAAATATTCTTAATACAAGTCATCGTTTTTAAATAAGGTATCTTCGCAATCTTTTTAAAATGAAAAATACTTTAGACGTTTAATATTATAAGAATTTATGGGTGATATTAAAATTTTTAATGGAAAACAATAACAAACAACAATTTTTAATGGACATCATGGATTTTATCTTGATTGCAAAAATCAATGCCTTCAATAAATCTAGTAATTCTACAACATGTTATTTGTGGCCATTTACCGTGACGTTTAATTGAATATGCATATAAGATGACCTAGTACAAAAATTTACATATTCTTTTAGAAGACGATATTTTAACGGATATTCTAAAGCCGCGATCATGTCAAATATTTTCTTGGATTTTTTTGCTAAAACTTGTACTATTTGTTAAGTATACTAGTTTTAAAGTTCTATTGTTAAGTTTCTATTGTTGTACTATATTTAAAGTATACAAGTTTTAAAGTTATTGTTGTACTATTGTTAAGGTTATATTGTTGTACTATTTGTTAAATATGCAAGTTTTAAAGTTATATTGTTAAGTTTCTAGTGTTGTTCTATATCTTTAAAGTATGCAAGTTTTAAAGTTCTATTGTTAAGTTTCTATTGTTGTACTATATCTTTAAAGTATACAAGTTTTAAAGTTATATTGTTAAGTTACGATTGCTATACTATTTGTTAAGCATACAAGTTTTAAAGTTCTATTGTTAAGCTTCTATTGCTGTACTATTTGTTAAGTGTGTAAGTTTTTAAGTTCCATTGTTAAGTTACCATTGTTTTACTAATTGTTAAGTATACAAGTTTTAGAAAGTTAGATTTTAAGTTCTCCAGAGATTCGCATCCATGAGGACGACTATGGTAAAGATAAATAATCACTTGAATATCCTTTAATTTTGAAAATATGTTTTACGGGTTTACTTACTATTATAAACTTAATAGTTACAAACAATTTAACAAAATATGGTTTTGCCTCGTAGTACTTTCCGGATAAACACGATCCATTTGTTTCCGGGTGCTGTTAAAGTGAAGCGTTTATGTCCATTCATATTTTTATTTTTTCGATATTTGATTTGTTCCTGATTTCTGACCCACGTAAATTATTCAGACGATTCCATGATCTACTCCGAACGATGTTCTTTTTACGTTCTGATTAAAGAACCGAAACGTCACGCTTTATTTTCTGAAAGAGCGTAGAAAATTGAAGGCCAATATTTGAATGTATATGAAAGAAGGTCGTATGTATTTAATGTCAGGCCAAAATGTCGTTCTCAAGTTTTATTATATCTGAATGAGATGTTATCACTTCGTGGTGTATGATGTATTATTCATTTGATGACAAGTAATATTTCATTGTGATTGAAATATGAGTTATGCATGCACTTATTACAGGGGAAATATATTATATTAAAGCAGTTGTGATTTTTCTACAATACTTTGTGAATTTACTTAACACTAATGCTCTAAAAACTTTGATAAAACAAGACAATTTCATATTGTTATTTGTATAAAGGCAGCGTTAGGGTAACTTCGCTTGGTTTCATTTTATTTTAGTAGAGATCTCTTACAACAAAAATTTTCTTAACTGAGCTAAAGATACTCAAGTTTGAGTATGTATAGTTAGAATGGCCTTCTATGTAAACATTACTCAAATTTGAAAGTTACGTGCACTCGTTTCTAAAACCATGCATATATTCAATCTTGAAGCATCTGATGTACAATTTATATCACGTGCATGGTTCAAAAAGGGACTTTTTTATGCCTATTGAAATAGAACTTTTATGCCCATTTTTGTGTATATTCTTGCTTCAAAATTTATAATAAATTTTACGTGATTACTCTTGCAGTTTTCCTACTATTTCCTATTACATATGTGATTCAGTAGGGTTATCATTCCCATAGAGCTAATGCATTAGTTTTGGAATCACAAGTTCAGCAGAAGTATTGCTTTGAAATGTGTGTGCTACACCTTTTCCCCAGGTATGTAGATCAACATAACATCGAAATGAAGCATATTTGAAACGGTAATATTATCTAGTTATTTAATTATATATTTTTGAAGTTTTAAAATGCCAAAAATATACAGCAGAAGGCGACACTCTTTAAAATTTTATCAATTAATAATTAAATAACCGGGTCTTATTTTCTTTTCAATTTTTGTTTGAAATTGATGTTATGATGATTCTCATACCTGGTGAAAATGGGATAACATGGCAAAGTAATTCTTTTGCAAAAGTTACAATTTCAAAACTAATGCATTAGCTTTATGGTACTGTCAGTCCCTCTACATTGGCAGTAGATGGATTCGAACCTCCTCCTCCCAGATATGGATTCAATATCAAGTTCAAAGCAACAATTGTTCGGCCAACTATTACACAGCTGAAACTGACAACGTATTAACGAATCATAAGTAAATTTATTTTGAACTGAGTATTCCAAGTATTTCAGAACCGAAAGCATTGGATCTTCAAAATTTGAAACCCACAACTATGGGCTTAATCATTTTTTCAAATATTTTTTTACTTTAATACACTGTAACTGCATCAGTCCGCAAACGAATAATTTGAGTTTACTGTTGATTACAACTATATTACTCTTATCTACGGTCGAATTTACAAATATTAGTTTAAAACTAATTTGATTTACGTTTTTAACGAACTAATTCTGCAGGGTTTATTGCAATAATTTTTTATTATCAATAAGTACCAAAAATGGGTCTTCATTATTAGCACAAACAATTCGAACTAATACAATCACCGAGTATATAATCCTGAAAAGCAACTATCCTTGAAACAAGTTGAATTATGCAACAACCCATATAATGTCTGAACATATAACACCGAATCTAAATACATATCACCACATCACCCTCATTTGCACTATAAACCTTGAAACTTCTTGTCCTTCAAAGGGGCAACTATCAATCCTCAATGGCCAACTTAACGGGTCGCACCATCCAATCTTAAACGCATTTACAACGACATAAGTAAAGTGGACCGGGCATCTAACGGTAAAAAGACCGGTTGGGAGGGGAGTAGAGAGAGAGAGACTTTGGGATGTATTTTAACCAGCGTTCACCAAGATTATTATTGGTTAAACTAAAGAATAGTGGTCGTATTTGGCGGTCTTTTCAAAAATATCGCCTGGTCGAATGACAACAAACCCCGTCATTTGCCGAGACAACCAATGAATGACCGCAGTATGGAGAACGTGACATGATAAGAAACCTTCCCATTGCTAATTTCTCCAAAGGTTGCCATAATACCATTAAGTCGGGGTTTCCAGATTTGGCGCAAAATATTCGGTCGCGATTCTTTAGTTTAACCTTATTTTTATTTATAACAAACAAATACATTTGAAAGCACAACGGGTCCCTATCGGAATGGAGGGCTTTGGTTTCTTCACAAAATCTATTCGAGCGGTGAAAGGAAGCATTCACTAAAACTACTAGTTGTCGTGACTCAATATGGAGTGTCTCTAGGATGGTATCAAGATGAACCGCTGAATTCGGAAGAAAAGAAAACCATTCTGTCAGTTAAACTTGCCTCTTTCGTAAGAACAGAACAATTAAAAATATGATATTTTCCTATTCGCGTGCCCAAGCTATAAAGTCACCAAATATGTACAACTATCTCCAAAATTAAATTTTCCAGTTTTAACCTCTAACTGTGTGTTTTTAACTGTGCGTACTGTGTTTATTCGCCAAAAAATTCCGTTTAAAAATAATTTATTCACTGAATATTCTATTTGGCGAGATTTACGAAATGGAATTTTTTTTTCTAAAGTAACTATTTTTTTCAATTTAAAAAAATTAAGTTTGTAAAATATTGCTACGGTTTGTTGCTATGCGATATAATATGCTTGAAAAGTGAAAGCAGTGATTAGACTAATGCGAACTTTTTCTGGATCAGAAAACTCGCAAAGTAGATGGGCTAAACCCACGTGATTTAGCAAAAGATGTTAGTCACCTTTTAGTTTTTTAAACGCGTAGTCTGTTCTTATTTTAAGTATCTAAAAACATATAACAAAATCCAAAAAGAAGCATCCGTTCGCCATCAAAACTTTTTTTTACAATTTTGAAATAAGTGTTAATGACTATCAAAATATATAATGTATTATTAAGTACTAAGGATTTTGTTGAAAAAGAGTTAGGGGCTTTCTTTTCGTTGCCCTTGACAACATATCCTGTCCAATAATGAAACTTGTGATTTAGGGGTATTTTGATGCGTAACTATGACTAATATCAGTGATGGGGGATAATGAGTGGGCGGGATTATGCTTACTACTGTTTTCATTTCATTATGAAAATGAAGCATATTTATGATACATTAAGTTTCAAAACGCATCATCAGATTGTTTGGTTTTAAGTGTTTGTAGTTTGTTTTATTCCGTATTAAATGTGAGAGAAAGCTACTGAAACAAAAATGTATTTTTGCTTTAAAATGATCATGAAAAACAAAAAATAACGCATTTCGAAATCCCAGCAAAATATAGCTTTTCTAATCGTATAAAATATGTCCTTCTTAATTTGATTCAGAGTTTACACTAAATTTTAAGGTTAAAATTCCAAAAATTAACAACTAAGTACTTTATAAGCGTAATTTTAAGAAAATTATTAATACATAGAACAATGATAAAGCTTTAATTTCCGCAACTCTTATAAAATGCTTTAAAATGACGTCATTATTTCACTTAAAATATAAATACTTGTTAATAAAATATTATGTTAAACTTTAAAAAAGTTAATTAACATAATATTTTACAAACTTTAAACAAACCATTCAAACTTTTAAAAAAAAGTTAATTAACATAATATTCTATCAAACTCGTGCTTTATTAAATTTATAATATAAAAATAATTCCTAATTAATAAAAAGAACATTTAGTGTTTTGAATTATAGCAGTTTCAAATATATTAAATTTGGATACAAAATATTTCTATCCAAACATTCCTGCAAAAAAAATCATTTATGTTTATTGTATTTAAAATATATATTCGTAATGTAAACTATTTTACCAGCATACTGAATTCAAACATACCCAAATAAAAAAACTTTTCTTTAAACCATTAGCAAACACAAGTTCATTTACTAAAACACACTTCGAAACACCAGTACAAAGCAAAACGCTTCACAGCAGCAGCGTACTAAACACATGAATGTTTAATTTTTCCTATTAAAAATGCATCTCTCGCTGGCTCGGTCTTGTCTCGCCTAGGTGACCAAGATGACAATGGCCTTTAATTCACTGGACACTATTTCAAAAAACAGTCCAATATCACTTCCGGTATTGTCCGAAGCATAAAAATAGATTATTTGGAGTACATTAACTAATTAAGTTATGGAAAAACTACACTCGTAAAATGTTTGGTGTAAGATTGCACCTGAACCTTGGACATTTTAAGTTATCCATATCTAAATCTTGGACATTTTTTTATCCCCATTGATCATAATAAGTATGTTATAAAAACCCTAAAGAGAGTGGGCCAAGGGTTCGAATTACGGGTAAGGGATGGATATTTGTGTTGTCACGAGTACATGCAGAAAACGTGCTCGTTAAATATGTGGGTAAGAAGATCCTGTGGTTGGTCATAGCGCAGTTTAGGTTATGGGTGCAGGTCGTCTGGAAATAATCGTCCCTCCCGACATGCCTAAATTGAGGAGGTGGCGCCATCTCGGAGTAGAAGTCCGACATCCACCCTCTCATGGGTACTCAAATCCTTGTGCCAACGGATGCTACTGCAACCCTCTTGCCTTCCAGGCTACGGCCTGGAGGCACACGACAACAACAACAACAACATAAAAACCGTACACTGTTCTGATCAAGCCCCACAAGCCGGAATATATATGTACCTACCCTACCCTACTCTACACTGTTACAAAGTTTTTTGTGTAAGATTTCACTGGAACCTTGAAACTTTCTAACTGCCACCACTATCTAGAACAGGTATATGTACCAATTTTTTTGGTAAAGCCTTAAGTTTGGTGCACCCAAAAAGTGATAAATCGACAAACCAAATAGTGGTGGTACATTAACTAATTATATTTGGAGTACTTTAAATAGTTAAGTTATGGAAAAACTATACTGTTAAAATGTTGGGCGTAAGATTGCACCTGAATCTTAGACATTTTAAGCTATCCTCATTGCTCATAATGTATGTTATAGAAACCCTACACTGTTACAAAGTTTGGTGTAAGTGCACCGGAACCTTGAAACTTTCTAACTGCCACCACTATCTAGAGCAGGTATATGTACCAATTTTTTTGGTAAGGCCTTAAGTTTGATGCACCTAAAAAGTGGTAAATCAACGATCCAAATAGTAGTAGAAGCTGGAAAATTTCAGGAGACAGGTGCAATACTACGCTAAAATGTTTAACTGTGTAAGTTTTTTAAATTTAGGTACAACTATAAATGTGTATAAAGAGGTTTGGTCACAGTACCTGGACGTAATTTATTACTTTTTGAAGTCAGAGTATTGGTTTGGTTGGCATACATATATTTTCAGGCTTGTGTGCTTGGTCAGGTCAGATACCCGCTTAAAAACCTTCTTCAAGTAAGGCAGTCACAACACACACACTCACACGCACACAAGTGACAGATGCTGTTATCTATCACGCGCCAACTCCACAATTTAGACATGTCCCTGAAGGGAAATAGTCTCCAGGGAACTGTACCCGTGGGAAACTGCGTTATGACCACCCACACGACTTTCGGACCCAACAGATTTAACGAGCACGTACTCCGCATATACTCGGTGTGTCTTCAGCGACCAGGGGATCGCGGGACCTTTTGATCCGGAGATCGAGACACTGACCACAGGGCTCCACACAGCCCTGAAGTCAGAGTATCTGTTAAAACGTTACTTTAAAATTCAAGCATTTTTTTCACTAGGTATGGCAATACTAATAATAACAAAGGAAACACACAATAGAAAAATACATTATCTGGTTGTTTAATGTTTTTTTTTAAATATGATTAAAGTTTTTAAACTAGTTTGTTGACATCCGTATATAAGCTATACCTGACTGATACTACTAAACTAGTTATTGTGATTTCAAAATTAATGCATAAGGCTGATGAGACTGTCCAAGGTCGTCCCTCTTAAGGAAACTCTCAAACATAAATTCAGCATTAGTGAAAGCAGAAGCAGTAAATTAATGTAAAATTGGCAAATAAGTAACACAACTTTAAGAGACCTGTCATTGGTAATTGGTTATAATTGTATTTCATTTGATAATTTTAAATGTGACTACAGAATTATAATTAAGTTGGTTTTTTTTTATTGAGATTCTGTTCTTAATTGTTTTAAAAACTGTTATAGAAGGCCTTGACATAAATGTCAGTACTGTCAGAATTTTATAACTCCAATGCATAAAACACTTAAACATTATTGAAAGCATTCTCAAAGAGTTTTTCACAAAACTTTTTTATTACATTTATATTTAAAACTAGAGGTGCAAAACACCACCCAACTTTCAATTGTAACTTATTATAATTATAGATGTTTGATAAGCTAGTTTGGGCTGACGTCTGTTCTGCACGGGCGATTTTTTTCGTTTAAAGGATTTGTACAAGAAGTTTTTCATTTTTCAGCGATACCTTTAAAAATTAGACAGAAGCGACACCTTTTGCACATGCGCGATTGTCTGAACATTTGCAAAAAAACGAGTACCAAATTTCAAAGTATTGCACTTTTCATCATACACGTAACAATATTTTTAAATCTAAAAAGTTCTATAACAGCAACCCTCATTGCATTTTCTATAACCGTATAGTTCATATTAGGTAATTTAAAGTAATAATAAGGACGTGGAATTTAATGCAAATCATTTTGTTTTCTATATTCTTAAAGCTACCAAAATGAAAATATTTGTCGTAAAGAAAATATTTGTTAAGATTTCTAAGATCTTAACTTAATTTGACTTAATTTAATTAACTTATTGGATTATTTTACTCAAGTAAACCCAATAATTATCTTAAAATCAGGAAAAAATTAATTATTAACTCAAAAGTCATAAAAAAAGAATGTATAAACACTTTTTAGCATTAAAATGCTTCTTCAATCGTATATTAAAAGGATAAATCTATGACAGCATTAAAAAAACACAATATAGTTTCCGGTTAATTTGAAATGCTTATTCAACCATAACACAAGTAAAGAACTTAATGGAAGAACCTTATAAGTGACAAAAAGATGAAAATGATTATTAAGATCCTTTTAAGTTCTCCGTTCGCATTTAGATACGGTAAAACAGACAGTACTTACCAGCTGCAAAAATATACTAATTTTAAGTTAATGAAAAAGGGGAAATTTGCTTTCTTCAAGAGGTTAACTAATATGTTCATCGACACAAAAATCTTAATTTATTTTAAAATGTCGCTTAGCACGTTCTTCCACTAAGTTCTTCAATTGAAGATCTTAGTGTAACAACATGCTAAGTGACATTTTTGAAAAAAAAAAAGATAGATTTTTGTGTCAATGAACATATTACTAACTTTTTAAAAGATAACAAGTTTCCCATTTTTCATAAACTTTAGGATTAGTATATTTTGAACCTTTTACAAATACCGTTTTCAACCGATCTGAGTGCAAACGAAAAACTTAAAACTCCTTTACTTGTTTTCACCTTTTGTCGCTTAGCACGTTCTTCCACTAAATTCTCCAACTGTCAAAAACGATTACTAAGCAAACATGGCTATCGTTTTTGCCGATTAAAAAAAAAGATTTTTTTAGCTCATTTGTCCTGTATTTGCATCGCGTGTAGATTCACTCACGCAAAGTGTTTAGTTATTTAGAAAAAAATCATGTTTGACATCATTGTTTCCGTCAGTCTGACTGATTGTTTAAAATGTTTATGATTGAATTTCTGCTTAAATAATGTATGTGTTATTTAATCCGGAATTATGGTTTTGAGTTTTTTAAATTAGGTTACATTTTTTAATTTTTAATTATTTCACTAGTTTTACATTTTTTTCTTTAAACTAATTATATAATTATATGGATAAAAAAGATTAAAAGGTTTTTTTTAAATTAGTTGCAAAAATGTCATATTTTTAAACTGCATGCAGATAGTTAAGTATTTTTTTTTAATTTAGTTTTTTTTTATGGAATATTACTTTGTATTTTTTCTTCTGAATTTAAAAAGGGTTCGCACTTTTCATGAAATTTGTTAAAGGTTATAAATGTAACTAAATGGCAAAAAAACACCTAAAAATAAAATTTATTTAATTACTAATTTGTTAAAAATATTTTTTAAGTCCAAAATCAATCAATGATACATTTTGTACAGTTGTGAAAACCAGTAAAATAGTGTCAGAATATGTTTGTATAGTTAAATGTTAGCTTAATAATTACTTGCAGGAAACTCAATGTAGTGCTATTTTACCAATTGAAGTATGAAGAACAAGAATTTCTAAGTGAACTTTACTAACCAACTTTTCTGTTATTTTAATGCTCATTGAAATTCTAAAAAAAAGTAGTTTTTTAACAATAACTGTCATTTGGAACTGCTTCCACACAAGATGCATACAACTTTGAAAAAAATTGACAATCTAACTTTAAGGGAAAATCACCAGACACAGCTATTTAGTTATAATTTAAAATTTTAAAATCCAAAATTGCCTGTTTTCATTATTTTTTCTCAACTTTAATTGTTCTTTATCGTTCTCTAAAAGTTTTTTCTAGATAAAAATGTCTTTAAATATAGTAGTTTGGAACTACATTATAAATTGTAGGTCGTGTACCCCAGTAACTTTCATAACTATACAACTACCCCAAACTAGTAACCCTTAACGAATTAAGTATAATTTGTTTTGTCTGGTAAGCAACAGACATAACCAGTTTTTCAAAACTCACTTTATTTACTCTTCTTGTAACACCTCAAACAAAACAATACAACAACAATGACACAAAAAAGCTAGTTTATCGAACATTCCCCAACAATCACTATCTACAAGAGGAAGAACTTATCCAATCTCTGTGGCAACACTTTCTGACCATAACTATAGATAATGGGCAAAAAACAAAAATGGACAACAAAAGGACTCGTTCTAAATGGTCATCCAACCTTAAAAATCTTCCTTAACTGCCGCTAAAATTTAAATGTACTTGTTCTTTTGGATTCTTCTGCCCAGAGGTCAGGTCGCTGTTTAACCCGGGATGATTCAATATCATATTTGTACAATGGCGGAAAAATTTTAGCGGGGTTTTGAAGAAATTGTTTTATTTTTCGTTTCCTTAAGAGATAGCTTCGCTAAAAGGAAATTTTTTTTACATTCTATTGTTTTCATGAAAAAAGGTCGGTTTACTAACAATTTAGGGTAAGAGACAACGGTTAAGCTATTTTTTTTCAGGGTTTATTGTTTATTTGGAAGCGAATTTTTTAAAAGAAAAATACTACCAGATTTACCTAAAATTCTAAAATTTATACAACTTGGTTTAAGGTAGGCTAGTACTCAAAATTCAAAAATTTTTACTATTACTTTAATCTTTTCCATAAATGGCAAAGTGATTTCAAATATGATGAACAATGCTTTTTGGGCATTTTTTTTTATTTAAATATAATTGATTTATTTTAAACCGGATTTTTCAACTAAAAAAAGGGGTTTACGCTAACACTTCTAGCATAAAAAGTTCTACATTAATTTACCTGAAATTTTTTTACAAATGCTATTTCAACATATATCTGTGCAATGAACCTCTAACATCTGGTGCAAATATATGTTTTTTTTAAATGTCCAAATGTAAGTTAATCGAAGAAAAATCCTTTTTTTGTGGTTAATTTATAACATCTTTCTTAATAACTTCTTTTCTTGTAATTTGTATGTAACTCTAGAGCGTCATTGCATGCATCAGTTCAAAACGAAGAATTTAACACATAATTAATGTTTATGGGAGGGAATTTCAATGTGGTAGACTTGTTAGCGTAAACCTCTTTTTTTAGTAGAAAAGCACCGTTTGAAATAAAAAAATTATATTTAAATAAAAAAAAATGCCTAAATGGAATTGTTCATTATATTTAAAATCACTATGCCAAATTTGGAAAATATTAAAGTAATAGTAAGAATTTCAGAATTTTGGGGAATTTTGGGTATTCGCCTACCTTAACATTACTTTATATTTTCATACATAAAAATTCTTTTTAAAAAAATGCCTCTTTCTGTCAAAGAAGACCTGTCGTTATGAAAATGCAATCAACAATTAATGATTTCAATTCATTAAATCTCACTAAGCATTTAAATTTCACAAAGTTCAAGTAAATACCTTTTACTTAATAAATATCGTTTAACAAAATCTTGTTGCATCTTAGCCCGAATTAGGTTTTGTTTTGAATTTAGTTGTGTAGTTCACCCATCAATTTTTATTTTTTTGCTTAATTAGGTTATCAAACTTTATCGAAAAGACTAGCTCACAATCTTTTACTTTGACCTATTAAAGAAATAACATCAAAAAACATTATATCTCATCGAAGCGATAGTATTTTCATAATGTAACAAATGTCTAAAAAGCTTGTTTTTGTAACATTTAAGTTTTATAGTCCTAAACTACCAAGCGTCTCTTGATTACAATCTCTCTTTTTTTTCTGATCTTGAAGTTTTATTAGGTGTTACGTTTGCTGTCTAATTTTACCTCGTCATCTTTTATTTTCCCGTGCCAACTTAACAAGTATTTTTTTCTCTAATTTTGATGCTATTAAATTTAATGTGGCATAATGGAATAAGGTAAAAAGTGATTCGATTGGGCCTTTAATTAAAATCCAGGAATACGACAAGCAGTGGTAATACCGTAAGATATAATACGATACGCTGAAATATAATACGATAATATATTTTAAGGGGCAATAATACGATACGACACGATATTAGGTAATACGAATATATTTATAACGATGAAGAACGGGCGATGGTACAATTCGATCACCAGAACAAAACTGGAAACCTAAACCATTACACATCACAAACAAAAATCATTAAGGCAAACAACTCGCCAAGACATTTGATCTCATCGCCATTCAAAACCTTTGTTTCCTTCGAACACCATTATTTTGTTTTTGTTCGGAAATTGCTTCGGAAGTGGATTCTTCCGAAATTCGAACTTTCCTCGTTCCCAGCGACCATCACACAGTCGTGAACAGAACGTTGCCAATAAATCAGAAGAAATAAATCCACTTCCGGTCTGCGTGATGCGGTGCCCACAAAAGGGCAATTTAATGATGGCACATAAAAAAAATAAATTCACGATTGGAGGATTTATAGAATTTTTGGGTAAATCGTATAAAAAATTTTATGTTTTGTTAAGAATACCTATATACTCCATTCAAAAATATGGAATTATAAATGCAATAAAATATGTATGTATTAGTGAATTTTGAAATGTTACTTAAATCTATGTAAATTATCAGAAAAGAAGGATTTTTTGGTGTTTTAAGAGAGATCTAGCTTTGCGATATGAGTGATAAGAGAACAATTTCTAAAATTAAAACCATTATCGAAAGAAATTAAACGAAACTTAAATTTTCAGGCAGTAAAAATTTTAGCTACTCATTGAACCATAGACACATATCAGTTCAGGTTTGGTCACTCTTCCTCAGAAAGGATATAGAGTTGCTTGAAAATGTTCAGTATAGAGTTACAAAAATGATTAAGGGTCTATCTGGTATTTCCTGGAAAATAGGGAAGCTAGGGGTGATTTAATTCAGTTATTCAAGTTCATAAAACCGGGGGACATGGAGGGCTTAGGTTTTACCTTAAATAGCTGGACCAGAGGACATGATCAGAAATTGAATAAATCGTGCTTTAGAAGGGAGGTAAGAAAACATTACTTTAACAATAGAGTTGTCAATGAGTGGAATGCTTTACCAGATTATGTTGTGCATTCGAAGAGAGTGGAAGATTTTAAGAAGAATTTTGATAGTCGTTGGAAACTGGTACAGTCATAGATTTATTTTGTACCAACCTTGTTGGGCCTCTGGCCTGTTGTTGGTCGACAATTTTTGTATTTGTATATCATTCACAACAATTCACTTTTTCACCATCTTGAAATCTCGCATAAGATAGCGTGATCAGGAACTACTATCATACAAGATTAGGGATATTTAAAATATTTGTTCTATGTTTTTAAAGAATAACTTAGCCTTAACCTTGTCTTCGGAAATACACACAGGGTGCGTGCGGTGGTTTTCCTCCATGTGAGGAAAAGCAGTTTAACCTTAACAAATTACTACTTAGAAGAAAACCCCTGTCATGAAGTAAAATGCAATGCCTTTTGAGAGAATGCTTGCTTGATAAAGTCACATGTTCCATTATTGCAGATAATGAATCAAAATGATAATATTTCAAAAAAAATAATTGCAGTTAAAATTTGTTGAAAACTGTAGACTTTATGTAATAGTAAGTATTTAAATCATATGATTTTACATTGTTGTTGTTTGGTAGTTAACTTCACTCTATCAACTGCGCAATGAGTTTATCTTCAGTTTAAAAAAGCATCCATTCTCATAATTAACGAATTTAAAGCAAAATGTTCCAGAAATGAACAAGGCAACCATTATAAATTGTAACAATAGGGAAAAACTTGAAATAGATTTTTTTAAAAAAATCCCGTTAACCGTTCAATACAATGAAAGAAATGAGTGTTTTATAGAGTGTCTCGGAAAAGCAGGTATCTGAACAACATAAACATCAAACCTCTTATAAAAATAAGGTAATACTAAGTTTATTTTTCAAAAGAAGCGTCATGTATAGAAAATTCTTCATACGTAGGTACTGAGTAGATACATATATATTCCGGCTTGTGTGCTTGATCAAAGACCCACTTATATAAGACTTAATATTCTTTATACCAAAATGATTATATTACAACGGCAAATTATCGATAGTCTTCGACTATATGGCTATTTCGATAATTTGGCAATTTAATCGGGAACCCCGTAATTACGTGGATGATATATTTTCCCCAGAAAATATCGCTTATAGGATGGGACAGAGTTGAAGAGTACACGGGAAAAACCGATTGATTTTGTAGAGAAGTTTCCTTAGCAGGCCACTTTGGCGATGATAGCGAGTGATCGCCTAAACTTGTGTAAGGAAACCAGTTCCTACCAGAGATCATAGCTAAAGTAATAGAGTGACAGATCACGTGACCTCCAATGCTATCGACGGGACGCGCAAGAAGCTCCCAGAAGAGCCTCAAATAAAGCCAGTGTTGTAGGTCACGTGCTGCCACTATAATACTTTACCTACTATCTCTGTGGTCCCTAGCTACCAAGATTCAGGCTATTGACGATTCAGATAAGCGAAGAAGAAAGAGAGAAGCCGGTTTTCTGCCGCAAATGTCAGCCAAGCAGACAAAGCGGGCATCCGCCTAATAAATCAATCGGTTCTTCCCGTGTACTCTTCAGTTGTGAACGAGGGATCCTATGTTTGAAGTGCCGATATTCTGACGACTGGGCTACGGAGTCCCTGTCTATTTAGATCATTTGACTCAAAGACCTATTTTCCTCATAACAATACTACCGATTGAACCACCGACACAAACATATCTTCGTGATTCATTTCGAAATCTTCGAGCATAACACAGTGTGAGCCGGAACTCATAATGCGTCGACTAAGTGGCATTTTGTACCTGGAAAATTACTTAGAGTTTCTGGCAATTCGTGCCTTAACTTCCCCTCTTTTTACATAGGAAAATACAAAGGATGCGTGCTGTGAGTATTTGCATATTGTTCTTTTTTAGGGAATTTGCACGAAAACTCTTTTTTTTTCCCTTAACTTACAACTTATGGACTTTCATAGTATTTTTTAAAGGAAGATTAGATAATAACTCCCTTAAATATTTACTTAGATATAACTCTCTTTGATATAGGGGAGAATGTTGTACCTTGGGACGCTTGTACCTTGGGACACTGACAATTTCTAAGAATCTATTGGCAATATTCATACATTGTTTATTTCTAATAGTAGCCTTAACCAACAGACATCATCATAATAAAATTTAACACTAGCATCATTGAATTGATGAATTGGTGACAAAAAATAATATTTCATTACCCCAAAGTAAATATTTTTTTCATTCTAATATAATTTTTTACCTTAGTACTCTTACAAAATGTCAACTGCATTTTATTTTCTTCATAAAAGAGAAGATTTTAAAATATTTTGGTTATGAGAGAATAATGGTAATGCATTTGGATTGGCCACTATCTTGCTTTTATTTAAACCATGTAGTGTGTTGTACCTTGGGACAGTATTAATAATTTGATTAAATTCTTAAAAATTTGGATACATAAAAATATCTTTATTATTTATTTTAAGAGCAATTCCACAAAACATGTAAAATACAACTCAGTTTTGTTTTGGATATATTTTATAATAATTAAAGTTTGAAAATATAATTCTGGCAACACCTGATAAATCTTTTTCCTTCCGTGTGATGAAATGTTCTAAAGAGCACATTTTCTGATGTATTTTGAAATAAAGTTTGTTTCTCTCTCTCTCTCTCTCTCTCTCTCCTGACACAAATTAGTTCAAGTGTATGACTATTGACTGAATTATAAAGCATGTCCCAAGGTAAAACATCATGTTGTACCTTGGGACAGTTTATCCTCTCTACTTTAAATGAGTGGCAATTTTTTAATTTCAAGCTGCCAGAATTTAAAAAAATATATTATAGAGGAATATATTGGTGTGTTGAAATGCTGCTTTGAAATTTTTATTTTGACAATAATTATCGAAGAAAAAATCAAAATGTAAAAATTGTCCCAAGGTACAACACTCTCCCCTACCTTAGATATTTTATTGTCAGAGAGCTATTTAAATAGGTGGAACGGTTTTGTTTGTGGGGGTATAAGACAATGCTCGACGTAGTAGCCGAGTTACTCCAGCTGTATTAAATAGATTTTCAATATGTTTTTTATATGATAAATGAAAATGGCCCACAAAGCTTATAATACCACTTTCTTAAATTGGTTCGTTTTTTTTTATAAAATTATTTATTGAAATTTTAAAAAAATATTGAAACCAATTTCAAGAAGGGGATATTTAGAACCTTGTAACCACTAGGTTAGGTAACTATCAGAGGTCTTCATCTATCATACAAAGGTGATGCTAATAGAAATACTCAATAAAACCGGGAATAGTTTAGCTTAGAACATTATTTTATCCATTTGATTAATACAGAGAGAAGTTTTCTGTTTGGAGATCCGGCTACCTTACTTATTCTCCCTTAATAAAAATTTAGCATTCACGAACAGAAATTTTCGAATACTGACTCACAAAAGTTTTTTATTTCGATTTTTCATTGTAAATAAACTCAATTTAAAAGATAAACATTCCCAATTGCGTTTTTTTACAATAGAAACGTAATTATGTCATTGCAATATTGTATAAAAATCAATTGTTTTTATAAATTGAATTCCTCAGTCATGCACTCATCATTAGAAAACAATCCTTCATCATTAAATATCTAATGTATACAGCCATCCAAACGTTCCATCATTCGAATTCAATGAGATTCGGAATCAATTCTACAGCGGAAATAAGCAACTTAGGCTTTTGTCGAATCGAACATAAGATACAACCATTGTTTTTCATTCCGTAAAAAAAGAGATTTGAAAGAGATAAAATGACGATTTTACATCGGACATTTCGTTAGATAACGGTAAATTAAGAGTAAAAGGGACTTAAAAGCAAAAATAAAATAAAAAATTACTGCATATTTGATAAATAAATCCAACTTCGCAAGTTCGTGTAGTTATTTTTTGTGTTTCGTATACAATTTTACGTTTATTTATTTATACGTTTTAGGCTTATACAATTCTTATTTTAACCGAAAGGCTCGAGAACTTTTTTGATAAACAGGTTTTCGGATAACCGGGACTCGGATAAACGGGACACTTCTGTACCTAAAATGGGAAACAGAGTAGAATCCACTCAATTTGACGTACACATACTTTCACGCTGCTGCTATTGTTGAAGATTATTTTTTGAAAAATAAGAAAACGCAACCCGTCAAAGATTAACTACTTATTTCTGATTTAAATAATAAATAAAAAACTCCAAAGATAAAAAGAAAGGTTGCAAGTTATCATATTCTATGTACTAACCACACTCAGAAAAAACTTGTGTTCGACTTACAATACCAAAATTGTGTTTTTCCTAGTTATTACAAGTTATGTTGAAACACAATAATTTTGCTACGGGGGAACGGGGGCCCCTATTGACGTTAATAAATACTTTCCGATCATTTTACCAACTATGCCACTTTCTCTCCCACGATGATTACTTACATTAGCATTCGTTTCCAAGTGACACTCATGCAAGACCAAGATCGTCTATGCATGTCAATCTTTCCTAAATAACTTCCTCCGGCCGGCTTTCATACAGATTTCAAGGTTTCGCCTAATCCTTACACGGTCAAGATGGCTTCGGTAAGACAATATCCTTATCCTTTTGTGATGGACGAAAGGATGGTAAAAAGTTGGTCGCATTGTCTTCTGCAAAATCCTTTCTATTATTCCAATTTGGGATGGTTGCCTTATTCATTTATGCAAGTTTTTTGGAAGTAGTTGATTATGAGAATGTATGCTTAGTTTTTTTTCTGTTTTGGCATAAAAATAATTAGTGAAAAATGGGTAGGGTATCCTGTTATGAAATAATCATTATTAATGATTATATTGATTTTTTTATTGCTTTGTTTAAATTTTACATATGATGCTGTTTTATGCAAGTTTGTCATTTCAATGTCTTCTTAATTTTTCAGCTTTTTATAAAACTTAAGATAAATAGGTATGGTATCCTGTTAGGAAATAATTAGTATGAAGGGTATTATTCTTCCATCCAAAAAAATAAAGAGTTCTGTTTGTTTGTCTGAAGGGTATAATGGGAGGCACCTACACTCCTTGCCAGCCTAACTTTGGGTAAAAACAAAGAGTGAAAAGGGAGATGGAAAAGTGTGGTTGGTCCGTTAGTTGGAAACTCTTGTAAGGTAATATTTACATACAAAATAATATGAATACAATTTAACCAAAATACACTTTTAATTCCGATGAAATTGCCAAATTTTCTCAAATAATATTCAAATCTGTTAGACATTAAACGAAATTAATGTTTTAAACATGTTTTCTGGAGGGATTCACAAATTATTTATGGAACTCTTTACATCCGCGGAAGGATCTTCTCCATAGCATATTTCTATTTACCCAACTTAGGTTGGCAAGGAGTGTATGCTTATGAGCATTTTGTGCCAACTTCAAATCCCTGTTGTGATTCGGCAGTAGAACACCGAAGAAGTGCTCATTACTAACTTCTTGTGACACGGTATTTGGCAGCACTACTAAAACTCTCTCTAGATCTACTACTCAGGTTCCCTCGTTCGAAAGTAAAGCGATAGAGAGCATAGTTACAAACTTTTAGGTGTTTTGGAAAACTAGTCCATTTTGATTCTACACTGACTTATTTTGAAATTTGCTTCTTGACAAAGTGGTGCAATGTTTCTTTGTGGTTTCATTAATTCTTCTTACCCATCTTAATCGGCCTTGTCAGCTCCACTGAACTAAACTGAAACTCTGGAAGGAAAATCCCATGAAAGGAGCATCCCAGCTGGTGAAGCCTATTTTTGAGTCACTTGGTGACAGCTTTAGGGAGAATATGTGCCACATTTGGCATGAATTCGCATCACAATTGACACTTGACTTAACAGTTTGCATTGCATGTTGTCGGCACAAGCCTAATCACTCGCCACATATCGTCACTTAAGTTCCCACATGTGTTATCTAACTGTTGTGAAAGGATCGGATTCACTGCACGGTAACCCTTGGCTCGATTTTTTTTCGGATTTGGCGATAAATAATTTTTTGTTGCAACCGTCTGACTTCGACTGATGATTCAAATTCTTTGACTGCGCGACGATGACGTTTTACGAACAGCCGGTGGTAACTGAACAAACGCGTTTTTCGACTCTCCCTCGTATAGCTCTAATGCGACGACAATTCAAGCCTATCCTATCATTTCGGTTGGATTTTCGGCCGACTTTTGGCGCGATTTTGAAAAGTTCGCTAAGGGTAACAGTTCAGTAAATTTCTACCGTTTTGCAAAATTAGATAGCACATGTGGGAACTTAAGCGACGATATTCTCCCTAAAGCTGTCGCTAAGTGACCCAAAAATAGGCTTCAACAGCTTTTCATGAGATGCTCCTTCTAGAGTTTCCTTTCAGTTCAGTGGTTAGCACACTCCTTCAATTCCATTCAGAAAATCCTCTCTTAATTGAATATTCTTGGTTTTATTGGAGAAATTCCCGCTGATCGAAACGTTTGGTGGTAATGGTATAAACTGAAATTTATTCAGTCATCCTTGACACAATTCATTCGAAGTTACCAATTAAAATCTTCTTAATTAGATGTCGCAATTCTTCAATACAGCAGGAGATGCGCAAACTTGCTTTTTTACGATTGGAAGGTTGTTTCGATTCTTTCAAATGCGTAACGAAGATTACTTTAGTATTAGATTGAGGCATAGTTTCAACGACTCTTGGTAAATTAATTTAAATACTTATTCACATGTTTCAATGTAATTCGAAATTGGACTAAGGAGTTCGTTATAATGAAACCGCTATTTAAAAGGGCTTTAAAGTAAGAATTACTATCCAGAAATGTAACAGGAGCAATAGTGAAGAAACAATATTTTTTTTTACTGTACATAATGTGCAATATAGAAATAATGTTATGTTTCAGGTATTTAGTACCAGAAATGTTCGATGAAAATCAAATATTTCTCAGGTCTCAAATGGAGAATGTATGCAACGTGGGAACAGAGTTCTTATCGAAGCACAGATCGAAATAGGCCAAAGAATGAAAGCTGGAAGGAATTACGTCACCTGAAACAAGCCGATTTCAACGATGATATATATTGTAATTAAAACTAAATTGTATCTCTCTTACTTACATTTGCATAAAAATATTTCTTTATCATCATTTTATAACTAATTTTTCGAAAATTATAAACTAACGAATGAATTCAGTTTATTTATAAAGCTATTCCACAGTTAGATATTAGAAATTTTTGCGAGCCTTATTTGACTAAAACGCATTCACTTATTAACCCTTTCAGACCCATTAATGCCATTTGGCATCATCATGTTTCTAATCATAATTATAAAAAAATAATAGTGCTGACCTATTGTGATTAATAAAAAAAAATCTGATAGAAAAAAGTTTGAAGAATCGAATCATGTGCTTCTTGACTTCATAAATAGCAATAGACGATCAGAAAAAAAAATCTAAAATTATGAAGCCAAATTATCATTGGGACTGAAAGGGTTAATTCAGCCAAAAAAAAATTAATATATTTTAGGAGAAGATAGAAAAATTATAAAACTTGTATTTTTTTGCATCGAAATACGTTTTAGAGGCTGAGAGGAGACTAATTTGTTTTACTAAACAAATCAAAATATTTGACATTCCTTTAAATATCATGACTACATTTTAGATTTAATATACCTGCCATGCTCTTGCACAAGAGCGAACAGGAAGAAATTAAATTTTATCTCAGCAAAAAAAAAAAAAAAGAAAAACGTTTAAAAAAATTACAAGGAAGAAAGTTAAACAAGTACAACTCTTACTTACTCAAAGTCTCTTGCTAATGCTATCTAATTAGTCATCCTTAGTGTTATTTTTTTGTTAATTTTTAAATCCCCGGTTTCCTTGTTTGTACTTCGCAGTGAGATAATAGCGCACTCCTTTTGACGACTGAAGCATAAATGATTTATTTCTTTGTTGAATGAGAACACTTTATGTAATGGGATTGTGGTGATGTTAAGGGAACATCTCGTCGTTGTATTTCATCTTCTTTTTTTAACTGTTTGGTTTAGTTGAGAAAAAAAGTAGCAATGGGCATGTTTCACGACGTGAGTGGCAACAGTTCGAGCTATATTGTTTTTATTTTTGGTCCTTCTGGAATTACCTTTATAGAGGCCGGGGTAACCTGGTCGGTAAGATCTTGGACTGGTATCACTTACTTAACTTTTTGAATTTGGTTCGAATATTTTATTTTGAAAATTACTCATTGGAATTGAATCGGTAAGTGCAGAAACAACGTCAGTCACAAATTTTAAATTTTTCAGGAGGGAGAAAAAACGTTATAACTACTCCTCTATTTCTGCACTCAACACTCGAAGCGAACGTCCTGTATTTACGGAACTACTCAACAGACTAGTGTAGTTTTTGCACCCAACACGCATCTTGCCTTTCTACGCTTATTTTCATTGAAAACGAGTTTTCGGATTTTTTTGACTGAAGTGGTTTTTGCACTCACCTATTCAATTTTAAAAACAATTTTATAAGGTATTATTATAGAGCCATATAAGTCAGCTTCATTTATCATATAAAAACAGTCTGTAAAATATTCAATACAGCTGCAGTAATTTGGCTAAGAAATATATTTTTATTGCACTAGAGAGAATACCGTCATCATTCAAAACGCCGAAATTTCACCCATGATAAAAATTATCTATCGGTTTTTCGTGAATTGACTAACTTTGACTATATAGTAACAATATTAAATTTAACTGTATGTTAAGTTTAAAATTACAATTACAATTCATTTACCGCAAAAAAAATACCCAAATAACTTTCTTGCAAATGTAAATTTTATGAAACTTTCTCAAGTAGTAGTACATTTACTATATTCTTTTGATATTCTAGCAATTCGAAAAGCGTAATTCTCTCGATTCAACCTTTGAAATTATAACTCGCTTAAAATTGAAAAAAAAAATCTTCTTTAATTATGTATGTTAGACATTAATGAAATGTTTTTCAGGAAAGTACTTTGTAACGTCTTAATTTTTTTTTTGGTACTTGATACAATTATGCGATGAAAGGAAATTAAAATGTTTCAAATAGGATTTAAAAACTAAATAAATTAATTTTTTAAAGAAAAACTAAATGGTGAAATAAAATGTAACTCTTAAGTGTCTTTTTAACTAAGGTCATATAAAACCAATTAAGGACCTGAAATAGTTTTTTTTTAAACTTTTGTGACTTTAACAAAGACGCTAAAAATTTAATTTGATATTTTTTTTATGTGGAAAAAGTATTTCTTAGATTGAAATTGGAAACTGGTAAAAGGAAAAAAAGTTAATTCTATTTTGAAGCAAAAAACGAAACGTTAAACGCTTTCAAATAAAGAATTGTCCACCAATTAAATGCTCTTATTTACTTTGTCGCACTGCAATTATTTTATAAATAAAATAGTTCTTACTTTTAAATAAAGAATTTTCCACCAAATCAGAACATCTACTTTGCCACACTAATGCTTAAAGGCAACTTTAAATAATATTTCGTTCAAAGCATAACTTTTGCCTTGATTATTTATTAAAAAAAAGTTAAGAGTTTTTTTCGCACACCATTGTAAAAAGTAATAAATGAATAAATATTTTCAGAACAACAAATAATTAACGGTCAGACAACCCGCCTGTTTCACGTGAAGTAGAATCATTCCTGCTTTTATTTAAGGATTTCATTGATGTGGTATGACGGGCTAAGCTTCGCTCACTCAATTGATTAACCAATCAAGACCTTATTGTCATTCATGTGGCACTGTTGCCCCTCAAGATGTGAAATATGTTCAATGAGTAGTTTGCAACATCGTTGTTTGAATTATATTTCCCAAGAGTTATGAAAAGTCCCTGATTCGTCAGTTTTAATTTTTAATGAAGATTACCCGTCAGTTTGACTTTTTAAAATCGTCTTGATTTGAGTAAATTTCTAACAGGTACGGTTATATCGTTTGTAAAAGTAATTGAGAATAATGGCTTTTAAGAAAATCTGGAATTTAAAACTGGTATTTTTAAAACATGTAATTCATAATGGAGACATTCGTGTGTAAGAATGTGTCAAGTCTTGAGTAATATGATTCCAATTAACTATTCAAAACTTATTTCCTTTCGTTAACAGTACCCCAAGAACACACCAGAAAAATATAACACTCTGAAAAAGTCAACAAGCAAATGTCAATTTATTTATCCAATACACCATCAAACCGTCCATTTCTAAACTCTTTTAGAATGCAAGAAACTGATTATAACTTTTGGGGAAAAAACGAAAATGCATATTCTTATGTCTTCACACCTTTAACTTTTTTTGATTGATCTATTCTTTGTACCAAAAAAAAAAAAGATTCATCAGCTAAATAAAACATAATTTATACAATTGGAAACATTACTGAAATAAAATTGTTTAAAAAAATCGGAACAAATTGTGTAAGGAAAAAAAATAGATGTTCTATCCATTGTCCAGATATGACCCGGTCAACTAGTTGCAAAATGTAAGAGTGCAAAGTTCAAATTCAATTTACAGTTAGCTATGTCAATTTACAGTTAACTATTCAGTAGAAAGTAAACCAGTCCTGATAAATAATCATTACAAACAGGAAATTCAATAATTTTAGTAGAAGCATCGCATTTATCGAGTCCAATCGTCAGAAATAATATTTTTACTTTCATTTTTCATATGTTTATGAGCATGTAATTTATTGCATGAGCATGTAATTTTATACATGCAGTTTTAAGTTTCAGTTGTTGAAGTATGTAATACGGGTTATTTAATAATGGTTCATATACTTTTATACAACGTGTTATTCAGGTATTTCTATTTTGATTTTCACTTCCTTCTCCATGGAAAGTACAAATACACATTATTTTCATAATATTAGAGCATATTTTCAAACGCAATTAATACTTAACACCCTAAATTCTTTTAATTATTCTTTATACCTCATAGACCTCAATTCCTTTATCCTTACAAGACCTATTTTGCCGGGAACAAAATAAAATGTACTAACAATTAATCTGCATATTTTAAACAATGCATTGCAACGCTCTTCCGGTACCTTATGCATCAATTATCTCATTACTCATTAATAAGTAAACATATTCCCTTTATGAATGACCGAAAATGACCATGACAATTTCCTTCGGCAGCAGTTAAGGAAAGATATCATGAAAATAGATAGTTACAACTGATGTTAGGTATTTATACATTTGTGAATAGGGCTAAAAATAATTTTATGTTCAACAGCTATACTTCCGGAATAAAATTAATCACTATTCAAACGATTAATTAAAGTTGTTTCAGCGATTGATTAACACTGTTTCAGAGATACACTCTTAAAACAAAAGATTTTACCTCAGTCTGAGTTAATTTTCACTATTTTCCAGTGTCGAAAATGCACCTCTACTATAGGAGTGGATTTCACTCTTTTTGCGGAGTGGTCTTTCACAGCGAAAGCACACTCAGAAGGAGTGATTGTTGGTGAAAAATATTTCATTCTTTTTTGGAGTAAAAAACTCACTCTTTTGTTTTAAGAGTGTTTATATAATACGTATAACCATTCTTAACTATCATTAAATTAATAAAGTCTAACATATTTTTAAACAACTTGAAAATATCACCTGTTATAGACCTAAGACGAATTTGTTGAATTTGTAAATCAGAAAAATAATTTAAATCATAGCTAAAAATTCGCACACAGTATGTTTTTCAGTAAAAATTCTTATACTTCCTTAATTACTAATTATGCCTTTTCAATACACAAAATGCCTTATTTTAATAACCACAATGAAGAAAGTTTTCCCTCTAAAATTAAGTTATTCCCGAAACAAAATATTATGTACAATTTCTGAAAAAATGATCTTTCTATATTCGTTAAAATAGATTTACTTCCTTAATTTTCGTTGAAAATTGTCATATCAGTTATAATTAACGATTTATTTGTGGCGAGTTCACTTAAAAATATATCTAAAAACCCTAATTTTTACAAAATATTTTACAAAAAAATTAAAAAATAATGTTATATTTTTTGAAAAAAATATCTTTTTCTTACCAACTATTAGTGGTAAGTCTCTAAAAATACAACTCCTTTTATTTATAAAAAAATGAATCCTGATTAATTCATCAAAGATTTCGCTTAAAACAATGTTGATAATTAATCAACTTCAACAGCATTAATTAGCACAAAGATTGTATTAAAAATAAACAACCTTTGAGTACACCCAACTGTGTACTTCCGGTACAATAAGCAATACAAACTCTTAATACGACTCATTAATCAAAACTATCATATAACACCCATTTATTCTTAGTGCCTTTTGCAAGTGAAAAAAAAAACATTATCATTTCCTGATTACCAAAAAAAGGGTCTCCAAGCTACATTCCGTGATTTTAAACAATATGTTAGACATAAATCTATGCTGTTTTTTTAGCAATTTGTAAATTTTTAAAACAAACGAGCGATTTTAACTTAGTCTGAGTTAATTTTCACACCTCCAGTCTAGAAAATGCACTTCCCCGAAAGGAGTGGATCCTTTGTGTGTTAAACCTCCGACAGGATCACTCCAAACGAGTGATTTTAACTCGGTCTGAGTTAATATTTACTCCTTTCCAATGTCGAAAATGCACTTCTCCTACTGGAGTGGATTTGATTTCACTCTTTTGTTTTAAGAGTGTTTGTAGAACAAACTTCCAAATTTATTCGCCGCAATGGCGTCTTTTTGCGTTGTTTAAATTTCGTCATTAAAAACAATATTTTCAAAATTTCCTTGGTTAAATAGTTCAAACGTCAAAGAAAAAAATATTTACAGCATTTTTTGGTCAGCGTTTGAGTTTAATTTTATCAGTGAAGCATTTTTATAGGTGTTAATTACTTTACTTCTTTGATATACTCATGCTTGTCTGCAAGCTCCAACAACAAAAAAGTTTGGAAGTCCTTCCTACTAAAAAATGAAACAAAAAATGAAAATGAAATTAACATTCGAAGTTAGCACAAAACAAAAAGGCGCTATTTTTTTCCTCAACCTATCACCTGTGAGGTCAAAAAATGCCTACACCTGTCGTCATAAGGTTAAAACGAGAACGAAAGTTTCGGAAACACTTCCTTCCATACGAGGAAGTGTCGGGGTTCCAACTTTGTCCCTCCTGACACACATTTAGGGATTTGCATGCAACCTACCGGGCCTCGCCTTTGATTGCATGTCTGGCTGGAACTCGCCAAAGGAAGAAAAAATTTTCGCCAAAGGTTTTTATTAAAACTTTTCACACAAGATGAGTTGCAAAAGGTGTGAACAATTGTGGTTTTAGTTTAATTGTGCTTTATGATTATTTATTATTTTAAAACCATGAATAACCTTCGTTTGGTTTGTTTAGAAAATACTTTGTACTGGGTGTTAATGTCACTGCATAAACAAAAGACACTACATAATGAATGTTACTGCATAAAACTCAATATTAAATAATTCGTAAACCCATAATTTAGTATTTTGAAGAATTGCCTGGGTGATGCAATCATAATAAAATTGAGCTAGCATGTTTAAAAAAAAACCAAATTTTTTATACTGAAACTGTATTATTTTTAAACAGATAAATAAAATCTATTATGCATATTTTATCAATATTTATTAAAGTAATTGATAATGAAACGAAATTCATAAAAATATGAGTATTGTTCAAAATAGTAATGTTCAAACAATATTTATCAATGTTTCTAATGATGGCTCCCAAAATTGTATAACAATGTATTTTAACAATATTTATCGTAATAAAAATATTTTTTAAAAAAAAACTTAGTAAATATATAGTAAAGTAGTTAAAGTAGTTAAAAAATAGTTATGTAATAAATATTTAATGTAATATTTAAATATCCTGATTCTTAATATCCCTTCAAAGAAAATAAATATTCGATGGTATGCGATATATTAAAAAGAAAATCTTGATGTTATCAACCACCTTTTCACGACCCCACGTCTTATAAGGCCAGAAAAAATAACAACAAGCAATGAAATATAAAAACTTTCCGCCAAATATAGTAACCCCTACTACATTATGTCACTTCGAATTCTTTTTATGATACGTTACATAATGAATCTAACATCATCGTTATTAAGCGGAGAAATTTCTGATGAGGGGACCCATCGGTTCTCCATATTTAACCTAGAAAATACTTAATAGCATAGTGTTGAAATCAGATAGTTTTTAATAAGACGCTGGGGCCCTGTTTGATATAAAAAATATGCATTAAAAGTTTGGGTAATATATCAAACCGGTTTTAAACGCCGATGCTGTTTTATTGATTGTTTTAAATGGCAATGGCGTCTATTGACAAAGATTGAAAGTTAAATTGCATGAACTACACCCTGTATATTTTATTTAAGTCTATTTGTTTTAAAAATTAAAAAAAGGTTAATTTGTCGATAAAATTCGTCGATTAACAGTAGAAAATATATTTCATAATTTGGAACTCTGTATAATACTTGTCTAGGATATTTTAAATTGATAATTGAGAATATATAAAGGGAGATTTTGCATTGAATTATAATTGAGTAAATTAAGGTACTAAATGAATATTATGTGGACTTTTTTTATAATAAAATGCCATTCGTAAACAGAGAAAACGAAAATTGAACTTATTTGAAGAAAAAATATGTTTGATTAGAAAAGACAGAAATTAAATTTAAAATGCTATGCAAAATTTTATATTTCAATTGTACATTACCTACATTAACTTAACAACGAAAAAAAAGACAACAAAACTTAAAAACAACAAAATACAAAACCATTTTCTCTTACTTTTCAATTAAAATTTGAGCATTTTAATTGTTTTTTGGAATAATTATTCGACATTTCTACATTTAAATTTATAAAAGAAAATTTTCATTAAATTTAAGGTTCCATTAGAACTGTACACATCCATTAAAACTGTACACGTCCTTACAAGTTTAAAAGATTTTCACTAAAAAAAAAGCGCGCAATGACACATACCTGCCAAAAGTATTATAAAACTCAAAACCATAATATGTTTAACCTTGACAAATTAAACATTACCAACAAACCTTATCCCAATCTCTCAGTTTAAGTAGGTAAACGATGGACCACGTGCTTGGAAAGCTAAAAGTGCTGGATAATTAAAACTCACACAATAGGTAAATATATTTAGTAAAATGAAACCGCTGTACGCGTCTTCCCCAAACTCCTCTTGAATTTTTATTGTTAAATTAAGATTTTATTAGAAGTGTGTTTAAGTTATAGTTTTGATATTAAAGGAAATAGTTGTTGTAAACTGTTTGGTTGTAAACTTCTGGATAGATGATATAAGTATACTGTATTCTATTGTGAATTATACATGACATTAATAAATTATTTGTTTGCACTTAATAGAAGTTAATGTATTAAATTATACATTAATGGATGAACTTTATATCAGAATTAAACTTATTTATATTCATATACAAAATCGTTTTCTCTAAGATATAAAATTGTAGCGCCCTAAATGTAAGAAACTTGATTTTTCCCATTATAAATTTCCTTATTTTTCAGTTTAGTTTAACAGTAAAGTTAGTTTAACAGTAATAGTTACAGTTTAAAAGTTAAACTATAACCTACCTTATATTACATTCTTAATAATTTATAATAATTATCTTCTATGAAATAATAGCGCTTTAAATGCAAGAAACTTAATTTTTCCCATCATAAATTTCCTTATTTTTCGGTTTAGTTTAACAGTGGCAGTTATAGTTAAAAAGTTAAATTATAACTATGCTCATATTACATTCTTAAATTATTTATAATAATTATCTTTTATAAAATTGCAGCGTCTTACAAGATAAAAGTTTAAATTTTTTCCACTGAAATTTCCTTCTTTTAGTTTAGTAATTGTTAAATATATAATCTAGTTCATTTAACCATTCTTAAATTATTCGAAATAATTAACTGAGTAAAAGCAAATCTATGACTTTTTAAAATATAACGTTAAAACCAAATTCATTTATAAAAAAAAATTACGCTTAATTTTTATTTCGCACTGTACGCTGAAAACTGAATCTCCTCATATATTAAAAGCTTTATTCTACGATCCGCTTTTCTTGTCCGCACTTTTATAACGATCAAAGTGCGGACCACGGATGGACAAGTGTATCACTTTTCCGCGCACAACTTCTTTCCATTGTTTCACATAATTTAGCCAACTATCAACAAAAAATATAGGTTAAAACCCACGAAAAATGATAAACAATGTTACACTTTCTCTTCAGATAAAACCACGAAGAAAACAGTTAACTCTAAAGAGTTCATCCGGTCTTATCTTTAAACTTTCACTCTCTTTTCGAAAACTGTTATCGTCTTGGGAAAGTGATATGCATCAATAAAACCATATCGTAGATGGTTCGTTGATTATGGTTAGGTGTAGATGATCATCGTTATTGTTTAAAAACGTGCGGGGTCCGCTATCGTCAAAAACTTTTTTACTTAAATTTTTTTATTTAGCATAAACAAAATATAAGTACTTTAGACATTAAAGGAAAAATTTAATTGTTCCGTCAAAATACAGGAAATCGTTCAGTAACGAAGATATTACTATAAAACTTTAAATGTACAAATATATTACTGTAAAACCTTAAACGTACAAAAATATTACTGTAAAACCTTAAACGCACAAAGATATTACTGTAAAACTTTAAATGTACAAATATATTACTGTAAAACCTTAAATGTACAAAGATATTACTGTAAAACCTTAAACCTGGACTTAAAAATATTTTATGTACATCTTAATATTACCATGTCCGTAAAATGTAACCATGATAATTTGCAGACCGTACTCTTAATTTTGCCAATTTAATGATGTATTGTAATTTATTTAAAGAACCATCAAAATATTTACTTTTAAAAGTCAGAAATTAAACAAAAAGATATGGCGTAATCGTCACTATATAAAATGTAAACAATATCATCTGCAACTCTTAATTTACTATAATTTATATAATTTACTTCCGTGGAACCACAAAAAGAAAATCGGATACGCATTAAAAGAGCATTAGATATTAATCAAAACATTAGAAATCGAGTCATGTATTTCAAATAAATTTTGTTCCTAACAAACGTGTGTGTGGAAAAAATTAAACATTATTTGTTTAATGTAATGTATGTTAAGGATGATATAAATTTTGCAACACTCGAAAAAACACTATTATTTAGTTTTCCAATTCCTCAGCACAGATTCAATATTCAATTTAATATTCATTTTGAAGCATTAAAATTCTTAATTTTATGCCCAAGGTCAGACAGATCATATAAACTGTCAACGCAGAAAAACAAATAAATTACTTAAGAAATTGAATTGTTTGTTGGTACTTTTAAAACTAGGCTGATACCGTGATGCCGTTACGCTTTCTGAAAGAAGCTTCTTCGTTTTTATTTTAACTGTACGTATTACCAACTAATGTAAAAGGATAAAACAAAATCAAATTAAATAAATAAATAAATAAAATGCTGCAGTCCTATTATTGTTAACTTTGTATGCAGTACATCATTAAAGAATATTTAAAAAGACTGAAATTGACAAAATCTTTTCTGATCGATTAAAATGAACTGCTTTTATTCTGTTGAAAATTCTGATTTTTTTTTTTCAATTTTAAAATGGAGCATTTAACTTAAATCAAACTATTTACGGAATGGATGCATTTGGAAATTATTCCTATGTTAAGTATGCTCCGACTTTTCGTATTTGTAGTCTAAGACTTAAAAAATGGGTTTGAAAACTTATGAAGCATATTTTTTAAACATTTTAGGAAATAAAGAAACTATTTCGAGAAAAAGACTATCTTTTAAGAAAACAAAAGCGTTAAAAACCACGAAACTGTATATAGATCTTAATCAACGAAACAACTATATGTTTTATTTTTTGTGAAATTTAAATTTTAGACGAAATTGTTTATTATGGTTTTTCTCATAATTACCGATTACTTTATGATACAATAATAAACAACGTAATTCATTAACTAAAATGATGTTTTAAAGCATAAATTTCTTCAAATTCGATGAATTTCAAATATATTTTCTTTATTTTTCTTTATTTAACTTATAAAACCAATCTAGTCTTGAGAATATTTTACAACTGGATTTCTAACTATGCATCAATCTCTTAAATGATTTAAGAACATTTTAAACATAAAAATAAATTAAAATTACCCTTTCCCTCGTTGATTTTACATGTTTTTATCTCACAAGTTTAATTCTTAACAAATTTATTCCACTTACACATTACCAACAACTAAATTAATTGTTGTGGATGTTTTCCAACAGTCACATGGCCTACTAAACACTATTTTTAAAACAAGAAACTTGTTGAAGGAAAGTTGCGTCACTCACATTTTATGGTCTGAGAATGATAATTTTATTATCTTACTATTCTTGTTAAACGAATGTAGGACTATAAGAAATAATTAAAGTTCTATTTACTTATTCATCACACGAATTTTATTACGATACATAAAATTTACAAATCTATTGTAATATAAAATGCAATAAAGTTTTAAGATTATAATTTTTTTCATTGAAATAGCATTTTATCCGCTTCGTTATAACATTTGCATTAAACTCAAAATTATCTAATTATTTATTACGTAGTTGTATTAAACTATCGATTGTTTAAGTTTGAGATTTTATTCGTTATTCGTTAACGTAGCATAAAACGTAGACTTTTACATTCTAGACTTTTAGACGGAAAAAAAGCACAAAACTAAAAGTTTTTAACCGTGAAAAATTATCAAAACTTGAATTTTTAAAAAATATATATTTCAAGCATTAATGGGATATAATTTTAAAATTTCATTAAACTATAAATTTCCCTATTATTTTCAAAATATTTTGTTATGATGTGTAATAACTTATTTATTAATATTAACTTACATTTTTTAATGAAATACATTTATTTATTTCATCAAAAATGTTTGTTTAAATACAATATATGCTTAAATTTTCCAGCCAAAACAACTTTTTAAGACTTCTAAAAAATACAAGTATAATTTAATACAAAAAAAATACTTTGTTGGAGAAGCTACAAAAAGTTTAATTGTCCTAAATTTATTTATTTTCAAAAAGCTATTATTTAAAACAAAATAAATAACAATTCTAAACGTGTAGTGAAGGAGAAACAATTTTCTCTGTGGACATGGACAGTCAAGAAAAACTACTCACCTGAATCTATCTCTTCCACTTGTTAGAGTCAGTTGACTCTGGGTTACGGTTACGGCCATCGACCTGCGTATTCGAAGAACAAATCAATAAATAATTTACACTTCTATTTCATAACGTCCGTTGGCAACACAAATGTTCTTTTTTCAAAAATTCAAAATTCTTTAACAAATAAAACTTCAAATTCTATTTTTTAATCGTAATCGTTCACAAAATAAATATCAATAAATAAAATGTCGTCTTTTTTTGGTTGATTGAAGTTCTATTTTCTTAAATGGATAAAGTTTTTTTTTTTTTTGGAGGAAAAATAAATTTCACTTTCACTTTTCGGTGATGATGAAGATACTGAATGTCGGAGAAAGTGATCGTTTGCGTTTATCCCCATTTTGCGCTTCTCGTCGCCCCGCCTCCGCCTAAAGATGATTGGCCGGAAGAAGAATCGTCTGCCGAAAATTGAATGCGCGCTCGTTTCTGAAAGTGAATGTTCCTTTTACTTTCGGATTCTTCTCAAGTTGGAAAGTTCTCTTTCAGGTATTCTATCGAAAATTGGTGAATCAATAGAATATTGGTTAATCAATAGAATCGAATAGTTATAGATTTGCTAAAGCTCTAAAACAGTGATGAATAATTTGTAATATACGGGGTTCTGTCTGTATTTGGTAGCTATTGTGTCCTATTAGACAACAGAAATGTTTGTCTCGTAACTGTTTGGGTGCCACTCAACACTAAGCTTTCTAAATGGTTGTAGTAAATTACTTTCCTCGCGGCTAATACAGTCCTTAAGGTTGAAATTCCTCTAAAGTATTTCTTCAAAACATAATATTTTATTATATGCATTTTTCCTTTAATATATATACACTCTTAAAACAAACGAGCGATTTTAACTCAGACTGAGTTATTTTCACTCCTCTTGTCTTGAAAATGCACTTCCCTTAAAGGAGTGGATCATTTGTGTGTTAAACCTCCGACAGGATCACTCCAAACGAGTGGTTTTAACTCAGTCTGAGTTAATATTCACTCCTTTTCAGTGTCGAAAATGTACTTCTCACACTGGAGTGGATTTCACTCTTTTGTTTAAAGAGTGTATGTTTGTATATTAATAGGAAAATATTTTACTTTACTTGCGTCAATAGAAGTGCACTCTGGATATTTCAACTCACAGAACACATAAAAAATGAGAATCGACGAATAATATGAAATCATATATGATTTTGTTTGACAAAAGTTATTACAAAAATAACTATCAACATATTTGTCAGAATGTTTTTAATAGAAACACATTTGTTCCCATTCGATTTTAAATAATGAAGAAAACGAAATGAACTACCAAAGTTAAAAAAATGACTGATTAACTTTTTTATTTCACAATTTCATTCATGAAAAATTAATTGGGGATAAAGCTACCACCAGTGATAAATAAACACAATCTTTATAATTAATTTTTTAAATAAATATAATGAAATATCATTTAACTCAAACTTAACTATTACAAAACAGTATTTATTAACTAACGAAATATGCATTATACCTGTGTCTAAGTGCAGGAAAATGCAAATGCACATTTTAAAACAAATCGGAATGTTTGAAATTACAACTATTTGAAAAGCTATTGATAAAAGATTTAATGAACTTAAAAACATTACTTATGCATTCTTATAAGTCATTCATATCATACTCAACATTTATCAAAAATAATTATTCATATTTTTCAACTTCTTTATATTAGAACTTACTGAAAGACAATTGTACAAAAAGTCTACCATCTCTACAATTACCATTATTTTTCACATCTCAACATTTTAAGAATCCATATTCATGCATCGCTAATCATTTGTTTGACGTTTCCTACATCCACTATCTAACTTCAAGTGAAACAATAAATATAAGGGAAAAGTTGTTTCTTTTTATTTATTCACACACACATTTCATAATAAATAATAGTTTTTATACTGTGTAATAATGGAGTGTCATCGTTACCTTATTCAAAGCAGCTAAAGTGTGAACCATTGAGTTTGATACATAGAATTATAATATTTTATGCTTGGTTCAATCCTAAAATTTGTGTTTTTTAAGTGTTGAGATTGCAATTTTCATTTTTAATGTCGAATTGTCAAATTTTCTATCTTGCGTTCAGACTATTTTTTTTATTTCATATTATCAAATGATGCCATGAAAGTGATATTACGAGGTTTTTTACATATTTTATATGTTACATAACGTGTTATAGCTCTTCCTCGCAATTTACGAAAAGATTATATCGTTTTTATTTTTTTTATACTGTTTATCTGATAAGTAATTTGTTTAATGGTTGGGTAAATTGTTATGATTGCAAATCATAAAAAAAATTAAATATAATTTTTTTTTATTTATTGTGTTACACCTAAATTATCTTTACCAATAGAAATTAATAACTTTTAATTAAAAAAATTAAATGTAAATTTAATTATCGTCTGTCAATTTTAAAATGTGACATAAACTATACAAAGTATAAAAACAGGACTATATTAAACATAACTTATTGCAATCTTTAGCAGTATTTCAACACAGCAAAATTCCTGTACCTATTAGTCATACTATTTAAAGTACTTACTGTTTTACTTCCTCCGCAAAAAAAAATTGCTTTGCTTTAGCACAACAGTGAATAGTGACAATTTTTATTGAAAAATTATCCAATGCACGCAACTTATTGCTGTTTCTTACCCTACCCTGGAGGGTACTAATCTATTTCTGTGGTTTTACCAACCATTATCCTATGTAAATTTAACTGGATTCTCTTGTTTTACTTTAAGATTTAAAAAAATTCGGCAGGTGTTCGCTAGCCTTATGTTGCACTTCAAGTTGTTCATCAGTACTTAGTCAAAGAAATCTGAAAACTAGTAAGATTATCAATCGTTCATTATTTGTTAAGCTAGTTTTTTATCGACTCTCTAGTTTTTTATATTTTTTTAATCAATTCATAAAATTATGTATAGATAAAACTTAACAGAGTATTTTTATCCATATAGTAAAATGTATTGTTTTAAAAGTATAATATTTAATCGTATCCATGTATTTACTTTTCAAAGCGCCTTTTTTTGTACACTTTTTAAGATTTGGTAAGGTAATGTAATCATTTCCAGCTGCCCATTTCTAGCCTCCTTTAGAAGCTTTAACACAGCCAATTACGCCTCGTAACTTAGAACCCTGGTCAAGTGACGAGGTCGACACCTGAGAGGGCACCCAACGGAACTTAGAGCGACATCGTACGCTGACGTCGTCGGGACTTTGGACTCCACAGACTAACAAGAACGTCTGTCCCAGTGTACTTGAGCCCATCCGTCACGAGTTGGAATCTTCTACTTTTTTCCAGTACAGGGATCCAATTTGCGTAGGATGACTGGCAGTATGTGGGATTCGAACCTGAAAAGGTTGAATCCTGAGGCTGATGCCTTAACCACTCGGCCACGGACGAGCCTTTTATACTTTGAGAGATACAGACGTATAATCCTGTCACCTGATTATCGGGTTTTCCAGCGTCATAACTCATATATATAACTATTAAACAATTTTTGAATAAGTTCATTGATTTTGCTAAATGTTTTAATTTAAAGTATGGAGGAGTTTTTCATAATCTTTTGCAACATAAATATAATCTTATACTCTAATACGAGGAATTCTTGCCAAGTCAAAAATCGCCCCAGATTTAATAAACTCCGGCAAACTTGAGAGTTTTTGGCCACGCAAATCGATTGGCGCCGGTTTTGAAGCGTTACGGTCAAGCAGTTCGGAGTTACAGATAGGATATTTTCACACTTTATTAGTTCGCCATAATGGCTACTTTCCTGATGCCATCTGCTAAAAAATTAAATAAAACTTTCAATGAAAATAAATAAAATTGAAAATGTTTATTTAATTGTGTTGCCATTACCCTTCAGAAACAACGTTCATTATTTGAAAATAATTGATGTTTCAAGTTACGCACTAGATCTGCATATTAAAATTTTATGTCGTTAATTTTCGCCAAATACGTTGCCGAACTCGCCAAATTATTAAACTGAACGCGCCAAATATGCAAAATGTTTTTTTTTTATAAATAATTTATAAGCTGGTTGGTTGTTGGAAGGTCATTGTGCTAGAGCTGTATAATGGGTGTTTGTATCTATATATATTGTCTCGCCAAATTATTTCCCAAAACGAGCCAAATGATCTAAAAGGTTCTGATTTAAATAGTTCCCTTTCCAAACTCTAACTTTGTTTACAATAGTTTACAATGGTGCACTTTAACCGGTTATTTTTTCACCAATGGTTTCACAAATTTTCTTATGGCATGTATTGTTTTGATAAATCACAATTGAAAATTTAAATCTTCGAGTTAGCTTCAATACATGTTTTCTCCGAGCAGAGCTCGGTCACCCGCTGGTTTTTTTAAATTAAGAAGTTAAATTTTTAATAAAAATCAAATAAATTTTAATATCATGCATTGAGAAGAGAAGCTTTACACTCTCGCTTATGTACTTATCCCTCAGAGGATCCTTTAGAACTAAGTTAATAACAATGGATATCTAATAATAAATTTCATTACTTAACATTTAGCTAATTACAATACCTTTCATTCATTAACATTTATCCCATCGATAATTAACTCAAATAAACATTAAAGTGTTACATTCGAGTTTTCCGTATCTAACATTAACTTCTAACTTCATGCTTTTATTAGATTATCATCCATTTATCAAAACGACAAAACAAATTTATTAACTAAAGACTTACGCACCCTTTATTCAATTACACGCAGATCAAAGATGTCTAAACTCACTAAAAGAGTTAACATTCATTCATTTACAGTTAAGGGGAAAAGATATAAAGAAACGTTTAATAAGAACGTTTGAATAAATTTCAATCCCACTATTTAACCTTTTGGTCTTTATCCATTATTACCTAAATTATTTTGCTACACTGCTCAAAACAATTAGGGGAGCTCATGGTTTAAACCCTTTCACCCCCAATGATTCCATTTAAAATCATCAGCTGGGGATTTTTTTTCTCACTAAGTTGAGCTCGCACTTATGTATAGTTAGATCGAAGAATCATGTCGTTTGAAGAATTAAAAAATGTTTGTTTTAATTAAATGAAAATATGAAAAGCATGGTAAAATAAAATTATCTCAAAAAATTTTATGACATAAATTGACCCTAAATCCCTCATGCTTGCATTCTTAGATGTTTAAAAATTAATTTGAACTTTTTTAACAAATAATTACGGTTATAATTTATTCAAAAATTGTAATTCAATTTTTTTCAAAAAAAAAATAAATTTTAGTTTAAATATTAAGATTTCACCCCCTTGTTTTTTACCATTTCATTCCGGACGCATAGTGAATCAATTTCACAAATTTTAGATTTTTAAAACAAAAGGTAAAAAAATTGTAACTTCAAGGGTTTATAAGAGTACGCAAAGTGCTCCCCTAATTGTTTTGAGCAGTGCACTTTCTTTCGGATATAAATTTTAGTAATTAATTTTATAGCGCGAATATAAACTGAAATTAATAAATAATAATAATTTTGATAATTATTATTTTCTTTTTGTTTTATTCATTGGGAAAATTAAACTGCTTCATTTTAAAAACAATTTCAGAGTTTTAAGTTTCTACTTCGCAAGAAATTTCTGTGACAAACAAATTTTAATGTTTTTAGGTCTAACTGAAACAAATCTGCACTGGTTTTTTTTTCGATTTTATCATTTTAAAATTTGATTTCAAACTTGTTTCTCATATTCTGTGGATAATATACGTCGGAAATTACTAAAAGTAAAATTTTGCTACAAATTATTATTATTTTATTTTGGGGGGCTGGGGAGCCCAGTCGGTTGAGCACTCGCTTAGCATGCGGAAGGTCCCAGGTTCGGGTCCGGGCATCGCCAAAATAGCTGCCGACCTATAAACGGCCCGTGCAGCCAAAAATGTCCGACGAATAATACCCCGTGTAAGGGAGTACACGTTAAATATCCTTAGCTCTAGTGCGACGATAATTCAAACCTAACCTAACAAATTATTTTTTTTATTAAATATTTTTCAATAACTTGTGTAGTTCTTAAAAAACTGCTCATGTGTGTGAGACCAGAATTCTAACTCAAAAGCTGTACTAAACATAAAATTAAATGCATTTTTAAGTTAACCATCAGAAACAACAATAAATAAAAACGTTTATAACTTAACCCTTCAAATTTCTAGTCTTTATTAGGACCCATTGCAATCCATAGTGGATTTCAGACAAATTCAGTGTCCATTGACCAAAAACAAAAAATGAATTTCCGTCACCTTCGACACCCATCGTAATTGGACAAGAAAATAGGTTGTTTCCCGCGCTTTTCTTATTCAAATATCTGCTCAATTCCCTTCGCTTCCTCTTCCTCCTTCCATGTTGCCAGGTTCCATCGGATAAGAGATCTATGATAAATAAGATTTCATCCACGATTTAGCAAGACTAAATCAAGTGAGAAAACAGTGTAATCTTCAGAAAAAATAAAAGGTGATGCATGATAACAATGGATTTGCTCTGAATTGAATGTTAAGTGGATATGTATGTTAATGTTCCAGTAAGAATATTAGGGCTAATGACATGATAACGTTTGACTTATGTCGTAAAAAAAAATATTATTTTATTTTATATATTTGTATAGATTAAAAATGCGGGTTATATTGTTATGATCGTACGCAATACAATTGTTTTCTTTAAGTTTCATTCCTGCATTTCCTTCGATCTGTGCTATTATTGATTCTCTATTACCACGTGCCATTTCTTTAGGAATCAAGGCTTAAAAATGAATTAAAAATTTTCATTTAGAATATCTGTTGCCACTCAAGACTTTTAACGTGGTCATACTGTACGTTCGAAAAGATATAAATTGTTTTATTACATGGTGAAAATTTATTTTTTAATATAATTTTTAACCTTTGTTATTTTATTTTTAAGAGATAACTTTTATTTATCTGAATTTTGAATTGTTTTTAGCAATTGTACTAGGATAAGAGAATCTTAAATAAGAAATCTTATTAAGTAACGTACTTTTAGAATAGGGTTAACTATTTAGTATCAGGCAATCCATCCTAAATCCAAAAAAAAAAAAAATAGAATTTATTTATGTTGGTAAAAGGAAAATAATTCGATATACATACTACTCAAATCCTAATGAAAAGTAAGACTAATCACATTTAAAATTTAAAAAGTAACCATTAATTTTAATACCGGAATTAAAAGTTTTATTTACGTTAGGTTGGGTTTGAATTATCGTCGCACCAGAGCTACACGAGGGCTATTGACGACGGGTGTCATAACCAGAGCTACACGAGGGCTATTGACGACGGGCGTCATATTTTAGAACCACAGTCAAGTGACGTTTTTCTTTTTACTAGAAGGCATGTACCAAAATAAATATAATAAAGGACAAGTATAAAAGTTGTTTTTCTATAGATAAGATGTTGTGTATTTTAATAATAGTAAATAACTATTAAGTATGTGTTTAATGTTAAAAAAATATTGTTTATATTTAAATTACTGTTTTATTTTATAAATTCATAAAGGCATATGCAAGTTAGATCAACTATTCCAATTCCCCTTTCCATACTTGACACTTCCACATCAAAGATTTTTATTATTATTATTATTTTCTAAGTCGATCAATTCTGTTATTTGATCTAAATTTATTTCCTTAGAAATATTCTTCACAGCAAGCCAAATGAATAAAATATGATATTTCCTATTCACTCTATGTGTATGGAAATAGTAAACCTGGCAACACGGCGCCATTTCGAAAATCAATTTAGCAGCACATATGGCGACAAAGAAACCCTTCCAATACTATGATAATTATATATCTTATATCTGTACAGGTCAGCTACAAAAGCGTAAGTCAGTTTTATAAAAGCTACAGGGAAAATTTAAAAACATGTCTTAATTTTCTTTTTTGCGATACTCAAATGTTAACAAGGTTTCAATAACTTAAATTTAAGTTTACACAAATGTATATTCTTTTAATTTTAAATAAAAAATATGCTTTATTTCCGAAAATATTTTTTAAAAAACATTTTAGTTTATTATTGACTTAGCCGTATTTGACACAGAGTTGGACTATATTGACAGGGTTTTCTAAAATAGTACTTTGAAAAACGCTATTTGTCGGTGTCTTAGAAACTCTTTATGTTAAAACAAAGTGATACTTTGTCTGGTTTTACCAATCAATATTGTAGAAATTTATTTATCGAATAAAAAATACTAAAATTTTATTAATATTTTTAAAGTGCTTGATTTTTTTTTCTTTATATGGCTAATAATTAAATTGTCATCATCTATAGTAAGTTCAAATGTAAATCCTTTTAATAAATTGAGATTTGTACTGTATTATTAACACCATTCTGTTTATCATTATGCCAACAGAATTCGTAAGGGGGCTATTGATTGGTAAATAGGAAAACTTCTTGAAAGAGAACGTCAATATTGTCAACAGATATTTATTTATTAATGCGTAATTATTCGAGAACAAACTATTGGCTCACACCGGCTGAAAATCTTAAAAACAATTTCTAAACTCATGACATTGTTTGTCTGAGCCTTGTTTATCAAAATGAGCCGTTTCTGTGTACTAAATAGCAAATCCTTAAGTCAGAGGTAAACTGTGTACTAAGATATGTACTAAACATTTCGAACGTAACAACAGTTGACCAAAAGAAATACCTGAGCTCAAAAATTTAACAAAAAATATGCTATATTTGCATATATATCTGCATTGCATTATATTTGCATTCCTTCTTCTTGACTAATTATTTTAAGAAATTTTTCACGTACTATGCGACGTAGAGTTAAAGAAAAAGATTGTCAATATTATTTGATTTTCTTAATGCGCGAAAATATTCCCAGTAGAATTTTCCTTCACACTCTTTTTCTTTACCATTTTACTGAAGGTGAAGCGTCTATGGAAATATCTCTGCACACTCGGATTTTGATATCATTTTATAATAAATTTTCCTACAGAATTGAAAGCAAGGGCCGGTCAAAACACCTATAAGAAAGGCCTTGACACTGAAAAAATAATATTTATTATTTTTATCTGCTTTTTTTCGTGTGATGTAATAATTATAATTACGCAATCTAAAGCAAGCTTTGGTATCAATGCCTGCGGCTATTATATCGATGGAATTGATTCATTTACAGCAAATAAGGTTTTGATTAACGATGTATCAAGGTATTTTGTTTTGATAGAGTTCCAAATGGCGCTTAATTTTGATTATTTCCTTAGTATTTTAATACGCGTTATATAAATAAAAGTTCCAGAGAATAAGCAACCTAGACAATTAATATTCGCCTGTTGAGTACCTAATGTTTTCTTTAAAATATGTTTCTACTATGCGTTGCAAAATAATTCAAGAAATTTTTTATTAAATTTTTTATACTTCACTTACTTTTAATTGTAAATAAAACAAGATCTAAATAATTTTACCGATAAAATTTTTGACAATAAGCTTAAAATTCAATATATATATTTTTTATTCTTATGATTTCAAATTCCCAAAAACTATTAAACCAAATAAATCAAATATCATTTGATATTTTCTAATACAGAATATTTAATTGTAAGCAATGTTTTATGTCAACATTTTAAATTATGATTTTCTCTAGTGAATATGTGTTGAATGAATAAAACGGAAGCTAAAATGTAATATTAAACAGAGTTACGATTTATTTTTTAAATTATTGCTATGGTCAATCACAATACAAAGAAACTTTTTAACTCATCAGATCGATGTACATCAATTTTATGTACGAATAAAAAAAAAGAAATTTTTTACCAATGACAAATTAAAAAACAAATTATTTTTCAAAAAGTCTTAATTGAAATACAATAATAATGAGAATATGAACTTATCATATTCTATTTATCATAATTTATTTGCATAAAGGAGCCGGAAAAATTCCAAAACCTATCCCTAACGAATAGACGAATAACTGTACAATATCAAACACAAATGTTTTTAAGTACACTGTAAAAAAATTCAGGAACGTTACTGGGAAATAATGGGCAGCTGAGCTGCCCAATTTTTACCAGTAATGTTCCTGGAATATACCAGTAACCTTCCCCAAAAATATTGAAACAATCCCACTTAGAGCCAGTAACTTCTCTGGAAAATACCTGGAACCTTTCTGTAAAATAACTGGAACTTTTCTGGAAAATACCAGGAACCTTCCTAAAAAGAATTTTCAGAAATCCTTCTGTGTACTCGGACCCATCCGTCACGAATTGGATTTTCTACTCCTTCCCAACACAGATATCTGATTTATAGAATGACTGGCAGTAGGTGGGATTCGAACCCCCGAACTCTTGAGAAGACTGAATCCTGAGGCGGACGCCTTAACCACTCGGCCACATAATAATTAACTTCGATGTACCAACAACGTTAAAAAAACAAATGATTTTGAGCGAGGCACCGCAAGCAATGGCGGCGGTTGATAGCAAACGTTGCCAGATTTGAAAGGGAAAACCTGAAAATCCCAAGAACTTATCACGAAGCGATGGATACTTGAAAAAGCCAGGAACCTGGTATATATACGGAAAGTTAAGGAAATTTTTTACAGTGTATGTAAGCGTTTGATTTTGAAATTTTAATTAAACCTAATTTTTACTGTTTACAGTACATTTTTACATAATTTAGAAATTTAATAAAAAAAACTCGCCTCTCCCCGGCACCATAATAAAGATGTGATTTAAGAAATGTTTAGTTTAGATCAGTGTATCAAAAACCAATTATGAATATGCATATGCAGTTACATATTTATGCAAAGTTATGAAATAATAGATGTGAAGATAGTCGATAGTTCTTATTTTTAAACAAATATTTGAACTGATTAAGAAGCATCGATTAGGTTTATAATAAAAGGGAATTTACATTGAATTAATTGTTTAAATAATAAATTTCATCTTTTTTTTATCACATATTTTTACACCAAGTTATAAAATAAATGCTTTTTCATTGATTAAAGATCTAAAAAGATTTTTCCGTTTACATAACACAAGTTTTACATAACGTCACCAATTAATGTCCCTTAAAACAATAAGATAAAATAAAAACCGTTTCTTAAGAAAGAGAATCTTTGTATCCATCTTGACTTCCGTCGGATTTGGTCAACCTAAACATTGTTCCTTTTTTATTATTTCAAACTTCATCCTGATCATCTTGTTAAACCTCCATTGTTAGCGAATTACTGAGAATTTACGTACAGTGAAATCCGAAAAACGACCCTTGCATGTTTACTTGTTGTCCTCTCATGTTTCTTAACAAAAGGAAGATGTCGAAATGGTAAATCTTTTAATGGTTTCTTTTGAAATTCGAAAATAAGATGCGGAGTTGGGTCTTGTTACATAGGAAAACTCGCAAGTTGTGTCTTCGGGTAGCTTGTTTATTTCAAAGAAAAGACATTTATTGACAGTGTAATTGTGGAAATGTACATTATTATTTATAAAACTTATGTATACTTATAAGTATACATAAGTCTTATAATAATGATTGATATTTAAAGAAAATCTATGCTATTTTATTTTCTATCTATGTATCAATTGTTTTGGAAATTCGGCATTCACATGATAACCCGAATGATTTTTGTGTTAGACGTGTCTTAAAAGATGAAGTTAAACGTCGAAGTATAAATACATCTTTCTTACAAGAACTGAATAATAATAATTGGTTAAGTTTATAACAAACGGTACTTTGGTTGAATTAATATACTAAAATAAAAATAAATTATGTAAAAATTGTAGGGTCTATTGTAATTTTTATCACAAATTTTTCTGAAGTTATGAAGCCAAATTTATCTGAATGGGTGAATTATTTGGGGGAATTATTGTCTGTTGAATTATTCTTTGGGTGAATTATTGTCATAGTCACGTAAAAACGACATTTTGACTTTCACAACATAACTTTGTTCTTTGATTAGTCGTTGTCTGGAGACACCAAAACAATATATCCAAGATAACGCGACTATTCATCGCCCATCTGTACAACGACATAAACGAGTTACACAATTCAACAATAGGAGAGGGACCGCCCGTAATCAACTCATATTCCATGCTTGTTTAGGTCTTGTCTAACAATGGTAACTCAGCAAATTAAGCATGGTCCTTAATTAAAACCTAATTACTACAATGACAAACGCTAAATAAGACGTTCATAATGGAGTAATTTCTTAATTGTCTGTCCGCCTCTCTTGTATCTAAAAAAGCAGTTTTTTGAAGAAAAAAAAATTTGCCCTTGAGTCCTTGACATAATGTCTCGAAAAGATGAGCCTTCTCCCATTTGCCTTCGATTATATCTGAATCACTAATCTTTTGCCATTGAATTGTTCTTTTTTAGAACAGACGGATTCTTTTTTAAGTCGGAAGGTTTTGCACCTCCCTTAGAGGAAGATGGCACTGCTGTTGACAATGCAATTCCGGGTTGACAAAGGTTTAAGTGAAAATAACCTGATTTTTGTAATCCCTACAGTGCGAAGGATACTAGAAATAAACAGCTGGAAAACGATTACATTGCAAAAAGAAATTACCCTAGTGTATTGCCAACAAGTATTCTCAAAATATTGAACTTCGTTATGCGGAAGGATTTTGTGGATTAAGGGACATTATAGTAAACTAAGCTATATCTAATTCTACAAAAAAAAATCTTTTTTCAATGTTGCAAAATGAACAATATTCCTTTTTAATGCAATCTAGAATTCAAAAATGGAAATTCCAATTCCGACAAGAATTTCACATATTATTTTGTCAAACCAGTGTAATGAAAAGTCTATTGTCAATTTTCCAGGGTGACTTGTGACATATCATCATCTGATGCAGATGTTTTGCGCATTGCAGACTTAGGACATGATATTTGCATGAGTCGGTCATTTAAGAATCATCATATCACTGTTAAAAGATAATTATAATCAGTATTTGTCAAAACATCATATTCACTATGAATATTTTTACACGTCTTTTTCCAGAAAATTTTGTAATTCTTAAAACAACAAGCGATTATTTTCTAATTAAGGGCTTCCTTTTTTGTAAAGATGACCTTACTTACAAACGGAGAAACTCTTCTGTATTTATGTATTCCAGTAGATAAACGGCGTTTGTATTAACTTATAAGAGAATGAAATGGCCCTTTTCCTCCTGATGGGATAAAGGTCTTACTAACACATTTTCGAAAAAATAAGTAACTCAACACCCAATGTTTAAGAATTAGTACATTATTTTTTTATTTGAGAAATTAATGGGTGAAAATCAAATAATTATAATATATTTTTAGAACTTCCAGGATATACACTTTCATATTTCAGTAACGTTAACTCTCATCTTGTCTGTGTATTTTATAGAACCAATAATAAACTTGAAATTAAATTTGTCTTGCTTCTATTGTGCCTGAATTTAATTAAACTTATTATACATCTGGTTAACAAGTAGTATAGACTTATTTTACAATAACGTGTAGCTGTAGTGCGACGATAATTCAAACTAACCTAACGTTATTTTATATATAATTATAAACTATTTTATTATTACCTTAGCCAGCAGTTTTTATCTAAGTAAGCAGTGTATCCCACTGTTTTTACGTTTCAAAAGTTTTTTTAAAAAAACACTGTTTTCACGTGAATAAAAATACTCTGTAAAAATGTTTTAATCGACAAACAATCTTCTTGTATTGGTTTAGAAAATCATATATGAAGAGTACACGAGAAGAACCGCTTGATTTCTTAGAGTCTTTCCGTAACTGTGTCTGCTTGGCGGACATTGGCTGCCGAAAACCGGTTTCTCTTTCGGTTCCTCATTTGCGGTACAAACGTGTGTGTCGTATCCACTTATTTCTGGCGTGAATCAGGGTTGCCGCGAAAGAAAAACAAAGCGAGTAACCGGTTTCTTTACGCCAGTTTAGGCTTTTTCTCGCTATCATCCCCAAAAAGGCCACTAAGTAAACCCTTCTACGAAATAAAGCGGTTCTTCCCGTGTACTCTTCATATAGGTTTATTTTCTTCATTCGAAAAAAATATGTTTATTTAAATAAAATCATTCAAACCCATTTCAAACATGTGCCACAAATTTAATAGTAGCGTAGATAATCAAATTCATAGAAAAAACGCCAACTGCATTGAAATTAAATTTTTTTTAGAAAAAGTTCTATATGCTTTTCAAAAAGGATCCGCTGAATGAATACATTTTCCCCAGTTAATTCCTCAGTTGGCTTAGCATTTATACTATTAATGTCCCTCTGGGCTACTGAGCCTCATAATTTCGAAAACGTGGTAACTCAGTTACAAAGCATGAGTATAATAACTTCGGTTTAAAAAATAAAAACAAGAACTAAAAAAAGCCTAGTTTCCCGTTACTCAAAATACTTACTGAAATTCGTATTGGGAAAACAAGTAAGTTTGTAACAATAGATATCATCTACAACCGTTTCTACACAAGATTTAAAAACATAATCTCCAAACGCAGCATCTAGCTATAATTAAAATTTCAAAAAACCAAATCAATTATTACTATTAATTTTCATTCTCAAATTAAAATAATATTATTTATCGTATACTTGTTTTCTTGTAGTTCGAAGAATAATTAAATATTTATTAATAACAAAAAAAACATGAAGGAACTCCAAACTGCACTAAAAAAATATGCACTGCCGCTTGTAAACAAATAAGGATCAATCAAAAAATCTCATTGTGCTACATATTATGACGTCATTCTAAAATTATTTATGACAGAATTCACCCTGAACAAGTTTTTTTTTAATTGAAGAGTACAGGGGAAGAACCGCTTTATTTCGTAGAAGGCTTTCCTTAATAGCCTCTTTGGGGATGAAAGCGAGAAATCACCTAAACTGGTGTAAAGAAACCGGTTACTTGCTTTGTTTATCTTTCGCGGCAACCCTGATTCACGTTGAGATCAGTGGAACGAGTCACACGTTTGTACCGCGAATGAAGAACCGAAAGAAAAACCGGTTTCCGGTCACCAATGTCCGCCAAGCAGACACAATTACGGAAAGACTCTTAAAAAATCAAGCGGTTCTTCCCCTGTACTCTTCAATTCTTTCGAATTAAAAATTAATAATCTAAATTCTAAATATAAATAATCCGTGTTCACCAAAATAACAGTTATAATTTTGTCAAATCAATTGAAATAGTTGCATTAAAAGGATCCATTCACGCATATCTTCGAAACGATACAAATTTAATGACCATTAAATTCTCCCATTCCAAAAAAAAAAAAAAGCTTTTGAATCAACACTGTCAGTTTTATGATGTTTCCGTTACTCGGAAGAAGCACCATAATTAGCAGAAAAGTATCTTTTTAAGTGAAAAGAGCGTCAAATAAGGTGAATCGGCAAATATTCCACTTCGATAAATTCGAACACAATACACAAAAGAACTTTCTTACGCTTGAATGGAAGATACAGGGAATGAATCTTTCGCACATCTCAAACGGAACTAACTTTAAAGTAACGATACACTGATGACTGTTCTAATTTTTAGTATCTATTTGAGAAAAAAATAGTGAATAGAAATTAAAAGCGGAAGCCGTCCTTTGAAACAAGTTTCAAATCGATGCAATTTGAATTTTGATAAACTATTCAATGCACATTTTCTAACACATGCTTTTTATTTTTGCTTAGTTTATGAAGAATTCAAATCTAAATTTAAAAGAAATGGAAAGTTTAGCTTTGAAGTTCATTTAAAAACAATTTATCTATTTATTAGAATGAAGTAAATTTACTATACCCACTGACCTAATCTAAACATAGCCTATTATTTCTATCTGAACAAAGCCTATAATTTCTATCTGAACCTAGCCTATTATTTCTATCTCAACATAGCCTATTATTTCTATCTGAACATATATTAGTTTATCTAAAATAAGCATGATCCATGTGTGTGAGCCAATAAATTTTAAACCTATTAAATAAAATCATATTTCTGTATTTTCAGAGTGGATTCGTAAGTTTCGCTTTATAACAGAGTGCTACACAGGTTTTTTGATATGTCGGATATAATCAGACCCATAATCAGACCAGTATCTACACTGCTCAAAACAATTAGGGGAGCACATGGCTTAGTTTAAACCCTTTAACTCCGAATGATTCCATTGCAAATAATCAGCCTGCGATTTTTTTTCTGACTAAGTTTAATTCGCTATTATATGTATCGAGAGATGGTAGAATCATTTCTTTGAAAAATTTAATAATTTTTGATTTATTATTAAATGAAAATATGAAAAATATGGCAAAATAAAATTCACTCTAAAACAGTTTTAGAAAAATAAATTGACCCTGAACTTTTCATGTTTGCATTTTTTAGATGTTTAAAAATAAATTTCAATTTTTTTTAACAAATAAAGTTTTGAAAAACAATTCGTTCGAATTTTTTTAAAAAAGTTATGATTTCTATTTTTTCCTTAAATTTTAATTTAAAAAGACTAAGTTTTTTTCTCCTGTTTTTTACTATTTCATTACGGATACATAATGAACCTATTTCCCCAATTTTAGATTTTTAGAACGAAAATTAAAAAGTTGGGAGTGAAGTAAAAGTTGGAAGTAAAACGTGCTCCCCTAATTGTTTTGAGCAGTGTATTTTATTTCAGTTGATTCCAAAAGCGATTATATTTGCATCTTGCAAAACAATTTTCAATGCAATACAAATGCAAAAGTGGTAAGTACTTAAATTTATTACATGATGAAAGTAATCATGAAGAACCATTAAATGATCAATAAGTACCACCAATTCCTTAAATCAATTTAAGCTATCAAATACGTTAAATAAAGGCAAATTCTTTTTTCTGCGATTTCGAATACAAATGCCTTCTACTACTGTTCTTGGCATACTCCTAGCTACGTAAAAAAAATCTTAAAAAGTTATTTTCCAACTTGTATACGAAGTAACTAATTTCTTTAATTAGAAAATTATTCACAAGAGCAAAATGCGTCTTCGTTAGAAGGTCACATGGGGATAGATGACGATTCAGTCTACTGCCCGAGCTAGTTACGTAAAAATTGGAACAGAGTAAATAATTGTTACGCAACGAACGTATCTAGAAAGGCGTGTTTTCATCTGAAATCAAATTTTTGAGTTATTCAATATCACGTGGAGTAAATATTGATAGGAATGTCTTATTTTGAAACACAAAAGTTGTGTTGAATTGTGTTGAATTTTCGTCGCACTAGAGCTGCAACAGGGCTATTGGTAAAGGACGTCACAATTTTGAACCACAATCGAGTGACTAGCTGATGCCTTAATAGGCACAATTAGAACAACACATTAGAACCACGTCGAACTAGAGCTGCAACAGGGCTATTGGAGAAAAGCGTTACAATTTAGAACCACAATCAAGTGACAAGTTGATGCCTTAAAAGGCATCCAACGCAACTATTTAAGGTATCCGAACACGTTCGGAGCACTTTTTTTATAAATATGTACTAGCAAACAATTTTGGAAGTATTTTTGTGTACATGTGAAAGAAATAAGTATATTATGCATGTTAAGTTTTGCATACATGCCCATTTTTTTAAATATGGTAATTTTACGCATTTTTTTTTATAAGTTTTTTGTCAAAAACTTCAATGAGGTTTGAAAAATAACTGTCCGACTGATAAAAAAATACCATCAAGTTTTACTGTAAACTTATGTTTAGGGGTATATACCTAAAACTAAACGATTTTATAAAAAGAATAAAAAAGATAAAAGAATCGATACAAGATTCAAGTCGAAAAAGACAGTCTGATTCAAACAATTCAACATATATACCAACAATTTACAGTTATTGTGTGTGTGTCCGATCTATTTAATTAAAAGATGATTTTTCTCTTTGATTTTTTTTTATTTTAAGCCACAATCACCTAGTCCATATTTCAAACTTTAAATATTTAAAAATTTTATAAATGTAAATAAGAATTTTGGTTTTCCTTCGAGTAATCAGGAATTTCCATTATGAAAATTTAACTAATCAAACTAACAATACTTTACATACAACAATATATCAGCCTATTAGATAAATGTGTATGCATATTAGGAAATGGAAAATGTGTACTTTTCAATTACACTATATCATCAAACACTGTATTATTACAATTAAAATATAGTTTTCATGCATTCATAAATTATGTAAAATTAATTTATAAATAATAACTATTCAAACAATTGCTAAAAAAATTTAAGAACATTCAGTATTTATTTGAAACTTATAAAAGCCATTCCATTCTTGCAAGTTTTTACTTTCCCTTCAGTTTAATTATTTTTAAAATATGAAAATATATTGTACTCTAGATTGTATAAATTTTTGCTGAAGTTGTAATATAGTTCAGATCTAATTAAGTTTTTATATTTTTTTAAACAATTTACAAGTAAGTTTTCTACATTTATTTACATTAAAAGACGTGTGTACGATTGTAAAACTCCAAACTTAATAACGAAAAAAACATTTTTGAAAAAAAATTAGGTTTTTTGCAGATAACATCTTAAACAGAATTTATAAACTTACCACACACATTAAAAAATTTAATCAAGTAGAAAAAACACAATCTTTTTTTTAATTAATTATTCCAGCAAAAATTTTAAACAGTTTTAAAGAGGAAATGAAAGATTCAAGATGCATTTATTGAAAATTGTTTACTAAATTACATTCAATAAACACTTTTACAAATTAAATAAACAAACACATGTGTCTAAATAACACTTTCGCTACACAGGAATTTTGTTTCCGCGTAATATGTCACAAAGAATATCATTATCGAATCCTCAGTTGTATGGCCGCCTGGGCCGTTTTAGAAGTAAAAGGGTTAAAGTATAAGAATATATAAACATCTCAATATATATCGAAGATAAAATATGTTTTGCTGAAATTCAATATACAAAGAAACTTTCTTTTTAAACTTTATTTTTTAGCAGAAATATAAGCATCTAAAATATATTTTCCGACAGTATCAACTCCAATTGAATGCTTGGCTTGAATAAACACAGTGGGTCCATTCTGCCTCATAACATTGGCATCTCTTTTCATAACCTAACACAAAAAGAAACAAGACAAAATAATTTTTTTTAAATTGAATACATTCAATTATTCAAATAAAATCAGGTTATTTTTTGTTAGTTGTTTTACAAGCATATTAAATATGTATCAGAATCTTATATCAATACAACCCTGTTAATGGCCAAGTGGTCAAAAATGCCCAACTCCAAATATCCCATATGTAATGAAACGGTTAATTGCGAGGCTTTAAAGTAAACTACACACCTACATATATTATATACTCTATTATTAGCCATTTATTTAAACTATCTGCAGATTACGTTAGGATGGGTTAGTTTGAATTATTATCACACTATAGCTACAAAAAGGCTATTTTGTTGTGGGAAGGTAAACTGCAGTAATCACAACAATGAGTCGAACCATTTTAGATCTGAAATTTAAACAAAAATTTCCAGAATGTTTTCTTAATTGTTAGAGTAACTGAGTGGTTGCAACAATGGTCCAAGTCATTATGGAAGTTACTGCAGTTTGTAACAAGTGTCTTAAATTATGCAGATAACTTGTATACACAATTTGAATTCATAGCTCTTTTAGTTCGAGCTGTAGAGTGGTTTCAGACAGACTGAGAGAAGTACCAATGTTCAAAACTCACTTAGAATCAGCACCCTTGAAAATGTGAACAAAACACAAAATCTCCATTTTGGACCCTATCGCAATACTTTCACTATCTTAAATTGCATTATTGAAAATAAAAACTTAGATTTAAATTAACCAATTACATATTTCTATTTTAAGTAAAACAATGCAAGCAATGCAATTGCAAATAATAATATTAAAAACTTCAGTTGGTCATGCTCAGTGGCTGAGAGAAATTATATGTCCACCTCATGAGACCAAGTTTGCAAGTTCAAACCCAAGATGAGTAGTTAGATTTTATGGATGGGAAAATCGTGAGCATGCACACATGATATATAGGCATGTAAAAAACTTTGAGTACACATTTGGCTTGGGTTCTATTGGCAAAATTAAATGTCAGTATACTTGTAACATTCACAAAGAAATCAGATTCATTGTAATTTGAGTCTCAAATCAAAATTGGTAGAGAGAATCCCCTAGATTGTGCCACAAAAAAATGTCTCTCAGTTCTGGGGAATATGTAGAGACTTCAAAGGCTTAGCCGCCAACAAAGCAGCCCCATTGAAAAAATATATATTAAAGATAAAATGGCACGTAATTATAAAGAATGCTTCCCTTGTAAAAGTAAAATATATACCTCCAAATTAGCACCAACAGCCTCAGCCAAATCAACTTTGTTTATAACTAACAAATCACTTTCAGTTATACCAGGACCACCTTTTCGTGGTATTTTATCACCACCTATAGTAAACAACAGTTACAGAATACAAATTAGTTAATTTAAGTATATAGATATTTACTACTTTAAAATAATACTTCGTGTTAAGTCAATTGATATTTCAGGCATTTCTTGACTAAACAGCAAACAAAATAGACTAAAGAGAAGATAAATGTTAAGTTGTGTATGCAGTTGTTATTAAATAGATAAGGAGATCTGGTAGTATAAATATTATTTACTTTGGCTAACATAAAAGAACAATATTTAAAAACTAGGGTGACTAACCCAAAAACAACTACTTTGTAAATATGATTAACACCTTCAATTTTGAATAAAAACGTTAAATTTATGTTTTAAAATGTGTTTTTTCATGTAACTTAATTTGTCATACACAAATTGCTCAGAACTATGATCTCTATTCGTCTTATATTTTATTAATTTTGATAAAAGTTAAACAGAAAGCTCATTTTTGATAGGCAAATTTTTTTGCTAATCATCAGTAATAGGGTAGACTAACCAGTGAATGAACGTTTAAGGCTCTGTGTTCACCAGTGAATAAACACCAGGACATAATGACCAGGGCAACCAATCATATGTCAGATAGCTTCCTACTAGATGGGAGGAAGTCAGTGTTGCCAATCCATCTAGTGGAGTGATTTTCAATCCTTATTTTTTTTAAGTATTGACTAATTGCTCATTCACTGGGGCCTGTTCACTCACTGGTCTGTCTACCCTAGTCTAAGATAACCCTTTTAAATGAAACTACATAAGAAATATCTTAAGAAGCGTTGCTGATTCACATAGAACATAAAAACTATAAATGTAGAAATCAAAAATCTTGGATTTCTAGTTGAATAAAGTAAAAAGATTGCATTTTATACTAAATTTCTTACCTGCAACATCAATGACATAAATTATATAATCTGCTAGATCTCGACTGAAATTCGCTGCTAAGTTATCTCCACCAGATTCCAAAAATACTATCTCTGGTTGGTACTCCCTGGTCAAATCTTTTACTACTTCCAAATTTAAAGAATAATCCTAAAAAATAAATAATTAATTTAAAAAACAAAATACTCAAACTAAAAAAAATATGTAATAGAATAAACATCCATTACACATGAGAGTACAATTATTATTTAGATCAGGGATTCCCAACCGGTGGTACGCGTACCACCAATGGTCTGCAGGAAAATTTCAGGTGGTACGCGTGAGTTATGTGAGAAACATATGCTATTAATTAACTTCGTATATTTTATAAATCAGATGTAAAACTAGAGAACTCTTTGATCTTCTGGAAAGTTATGCTATTATGGTGTCTTTTGTTACCAGTTACTTGCGTGAGAGTGGAATTTCTGAGCTCGATTGTATATAAAAAATAAACATCGAAGCAGAATAAGTGTTGAAGAAAACAATGAAGGTAAATTCCATCACTCTTGCATCACATCTCACTAAAGAATAGGGTAGGCCCTAGGTCATGAAAGCTGAAAAGAGCACAACAACCCTTGCCCCAGTAATAAGCTGTCGCAGCGAGTAGTTTAGTTTTTAGTTTTACTTATACAGTGTCAAATTTATATCAATTCTTGTCAAAAGAAATCTTTGGAGCAAACAATTTTTGGGAAGCAAAACACAGTACTCACAGTTGAAGGTTACAATATGAAAAATTTTCAATTGGCAATTTATCGCTTGAAATGGGAAAAGTACCCTCAAATTGTAACATAATTATTCACACACACACACACAAACTAAATATTCTAATTCTTCCTATAATGAACATTCAAAAATATATTTATAATAATATTTCATTGTATTTATACAATAAGAAATTCAAATTAGTTACCTCACGAATAGCTGCATGAGGGCAACCCCCTGTTTCAACAGCTCTTATACGATCTTCTGGCAATGCCTTGTTTTTTACCAGAAACTCCCAGTCTTCTCTGCAAGAAACAATAAATGGTTAACCGTATCATCACTTTATAGAAACAAAAACATCCATAGTCCAATAAATCTAT